>VZTD01000027.1:0-40059 GCA_013397725.1 Rhagologus leucostigma | reverse complement strand
GTTCCCTGGGCCGCTTCGGTCGCACCGGTGGCACAGCTGTGCCCAGGACATTGGAGCAAGGGGAGCTGTGGGCATGGGCCCATCCTCACCATCGCTCCACTCATCCGCAGGCAAGGGGGGACAAAGCGGACTCGCAGGAGTGCGGGAGGTAGGGCAGTCTGTTCTAGGGTTTGTAGGTGGCACACANCACACAGTCTTTTGGGGAGGGATATGACCTTTCAGCAGCATTGCTATTTTCAACAGGAGCTTTTTGAGTCCCAGGCAGATCAGGAGCTGCCCTTTCTAAATGGCACCCATCTCCTCCCTCTGGTTCCATCGGATTGTCTTCCACAGTGGCTACTTCTGCCTTTTCACAGAATTTCCCTCCCTCTGCCTTCTCCTGCTCTTTTTTCCATCGTTTTAAAGTTTCAAAAAGCGAACACCACGTTGTCGCCAATCTCTGCGTGTCTTTGTCTCCACAGGACACAGCCTCCCACAGCTTTTCCCCAACTGCCTTCTACGAACTCACACTAAAGGCAACACTCCTATTTGCTGGAAAATCATTGGATTTCACCCACAATAATATTCGTTGCAGCCCATAGTCTGTTTGTTAACACCCATATTTTTAACAAGGCTTTCCATGCAGACAGCACAGTCTTTTCCTGGCTAGTTAAATTGTTCCCCGTACCAAGGTTGTCCCCCAACAGCTCACCTTGATTAAGGTGTCACAGTCTGATCCGGATCAATAGCAGACACCCTGCTCTCAAGCTATGTTGGGGTTCCGTCTCCTCGGCGGCCTGCCGATACCCCTGCTCTCCTGGCTGGTTCTTTGGATTACACTTCCCAATCTTGTCTGTTCCTTGAATCACGTCAGGGTCACCATTGGTCGCAGTTGAGACTGACACACAACACACATTTATTGTAATCCAAAGTCATAAGAAGCAAAAGGTTTTTTATAATTCTCTGCTACTATTCTTATCCCACTTCACAATTACTGTGGCTTGTTATGATTGGCTGCTTAGTAAACAATGATAGTGCTGTCTACAAAACAATGACCATTCAAACAACAATACAATTAGCTATACAAGCAATTAGTTACATATTATGTGCAAGTTCCTTCTTGTACACTCTTGATGTTCCGTAGCAGGAACAACTTCTTTCATTGATTATCTTCTTAGCTATCTCTGTGGCTTTCGTTGTGACTGCAGGTTCTCACGGGTAAATCTCACGGATAAACTCTGATTGTCTCCAGGTTGGGCTTTGTGAGGCTTTCAGGCCAGCTGTCAGCCCCATCAGGTCCCACCACCGGCTGGTAAATGATTAAGAAAACTTTCCAAAGCACAAAGTAGCACAAACCTGATGCAGCAGAAAATTCCACAGCAACTGTACACACACTTAGTCTACCTAACAACAACAGCTCTTGTGAGGCTGGTAAATCATTCTCTCATAAAGGCATAGAAACACTTTCAAACTGGCATTTGGCTTTGCCCCAGCCTGGTTTTGAGCTGTACCTTACCCTAAAAACATGCCTGAACAGAAACTTAGGCTCCTATCCTGGTTCAAAAGGAGCTGCTTTGCTATATCTAAGACAAAACATGTATTTGGGACTGAATTTACCAACCAATAGCACTGGAAAGCAACAGGAAACCACAAGAATAAAATAAAGATAACACAGTTCTGGAATACAGATAAATATAAAACATCTACTGTAAATAGATTTAAATTTTTGAGCCAACACAAAATGTGTTATACCTCACCTCTGTGTTCTCCTTACCCAGACAACTTATTGGGGTTTATTTGGGGCTGTCTAACGTTTGATAACATTCAGACATCATTTATCTCTCAATGCACAGCCAAAGTTGGGAGTGTTATTTAGGAGCTGAACAACCAAGGGATAAAACACAAGTTGCTTCTTTAAGATCAGTCTCATTTGAAAATATTTAGATAATTAATAAAGTTTACTCTTAAATTCTTCTTCATTGTAAGCAAAACTGACAATAAAATTAGGTCTAGTTGAAGTAATACCAAAATAATATCTACAAATACTGTTCAGCAGCCAGCTGCTGCACCAGTGTGTGAGCCCGAACACTTGCGTGGTGCGAGTTTGTTTGGTCCCTGAAGAAGCTGCAAGTCTCCATTGCTCAGGGTAACATACAGCTCAAGTACTTCATAGTTTTGAGACCCTTCTGGACAAAAAACAGCTATAAAAGATATGCCATGTCTCTGTAAGACATCTCACTGTCAGCTGGTTACCAAAAATAAGACTCCAGAATAAGTGAGGAGTAAGGTAAAGACAGTCTGCTTAATAGGGCGGGCATGCTAGAAGTACAGCTTCTCACCTCCAGTGCTGGGTTATTTGGAAAAGTTCTGTCCTCCCCAAGGACCAGGAGGTAGAACAGACATATCCTGAAGTAAATTGAACACTATATCGTCCATCATATCTTCTGACTATCTATATGACACCAATCATATTTTCCATCTTATCTTTTGTTGTATTTTTCTATGGGATGTCAATAAAGAAGCTTTTCTTTCTTTGCTTGTCAGTTACACTTCTGGAGCAGTTAAAAAACACAACCCTTTTCCAGGAGACTATTTCATAGAATATAACATCATGCACAGACCATCTCAGGCACAAAAGCGAAGACTGTCATGACCAACTTCTAAAGAGTACGTGAAGAATAACTTCATTTACATGCTTTGTCTGCATCTTTTTCCTGCTTTAAAGATGGTTTTCAGGCTTCCTTGGGGAAAAATATTTTCCCTGTCTGAATGTAAAAAGCACAAACTGTCCTGGACTGGCCCTGTTGCCCAAATCTCACAAGAGAGTGCCAACCTCAGCACGTACCAAAGGGACACCACGTTAAGCACAGTCTGAATCAGGCAAGAGATGAGGATTTAGATGAATTAAACACAAGTACTAAGAAGGAAGAAATCACTTTTTAGACTGTTATGCAATGGCTTTTCCAAGTTGTATCTCCACAGAGGGATCAAGCTATAACCCAGGGGCCAGCAGTGGCATCCATCTATTCCCTGTCCATCCCAACCCCCAAAGCAGCTCCTATTGTTTGACACTGCCACCTGTTCAGTGTGTGTGTCTGTGCCAGGGTGAGAACGAAAAGCAAGGTTATTAAAAAAGCAGTTTGGCTAAATAAGGGAGCTCATTATGTGTGCTATTTTTGTTCCTCAAATGCCTGCCTTCCTCTCTTTCCCTTGAGGTTTCGAGAGAAATCTGACAATCAAGGCTGAGGTTTACTGTCAGCTTCCATTAGGCAAATCAACCGGGCTGGAGATGGGAGAAGGACAAGGGGAAAATTGCCCTAAAAGTGAGCTGATTCAGCACCAATCATGTCTTTGTGCAGATACCCACTACCAGAAAGTGCTGGGCTTGAGGTGCTGTCCCAAAACTGAGCCCTTTCAGAGCCTCTGCTGTGAAACACCGTCGTTGAGCACCATCCACTGTCAGAGCCGCAGAGATGGGCACAGCACACAGCTCTCACTGCCCTGACAAAGCAAATGACCTTCAGTGTGTTCACCTGTCACAGAACTCATTTCCATGTTGTAATTGATGTGTAAAAGTGGTCTTCATTACTTGAACTGAAGACACACGAGCCTGCAAAACAGATGATCTGCCCAAGAATATGAACAGACTCTCTGGATGTGGAGCACTGGATTTGACATTTCAAAATCTCTGCATTAGAAACAAAAAAGGAATTGTCTTATCTTTCAATTTTCCTTTAAAAAGTAAGGATTTTCCATCCGTGATTTTATATGCATTCTGCCACTTTATAGAGAATCATAGAATGGGTTGGAAGGGACCTTAAAGATCACCTAGTTCCAACCCCCAACTGAGGTGTGCGTCCTTATGTATGGAGTAGGAGCATAAACTCTGTCACAGAACAGAGGGCTACTTTAAAGCAGAAAAGGTTTCTGTCTCTTTTATTTTTAACCACCCTGCTCACAAAACAGGCCATTACTTCAAGGAGAGGGCAGTTCCCACGGCATTGTCATTCGTCCTGGTTGCACTTCGTACATCTTCCAGGATCAGTCACCGCACACAGTTACAAAATGAGAAAGAAAAATTAGAGTCACCTGCTATAGAAAACATAGCTCTTACCCCAGTTAGAAATAGTGAGGTTTCCCTGCAGCACAGAGCTTTTTTCAAAACTTCAGCCATCAGGGTAGGAAGGCAGCTTGTACATTATGGTTTCCACAGAAATACCACAAAGAAAAAATACTCATTTCTCCAGCTGTGAGATGTCTATGAACTGTAATCATGCATGTCTTCTTCATCATAAAGCAGTTGTTAGGCATCATCAAATCAAATTCACAGTAAACAGGGAATTAAATTAAATTATATATCTCCTCACAATCACAGAGTCATTTAAATAAGCCCCTGACCCACAGAAAACATCACCAGTATAGCCACAAACATAAAATGATATTTAGCAGCTTCCATGGCACCTGTGGTTTAAGGAATCTATATATTATAAATTCCAGTTACCTTGGCAATATTGCACCTCCTTGGGGTATTACTGTTCTAGGGGTAACAATACATCCCTCCCAGAAATGGAGGGACCCAGATCAAGGTTTTAAATTAACTGGTGGAAATAGGATCCAAATCTCTTGCTGCCCTCCTTGTCTGGCCATCCTCTCCTCTCCTCCACACACTTCAGGAAATACCAGCAAACCTTTCTCTGAGAAACTCCTGCTTGTTGCTGAAGGCTTCGACAGGATTTAAGTTTCCAGATCCAGGACCACTCCTCTTCTCTGATGTCCTGAAGGCACCTGTTATCCATTTCCTTACCAGAGCCCAAAGCAAGGCCAGCCGTGAAGAGCTACAGGGAAGAAGTTGGCACAAAGGAGAACATGGGGACACACGTCCTCTGCAGGTGGTAACAGAGCCCCAGACCTTTCTTCAGGCTCCCAGACAAGCTCCAGGGCAGGAATGCCACAGGGGAAGAATCTCCTTACAAAGAATCCAGTTCATCCTCAGCCAGACACCTCTGCACTCCAAAGCCTCAGGGCCCGTCTCCGTTCCTGTCATGTCCTCCTCAGTGCCTCTTATCTCCAGGGCCCCAAGTCACTGATGCCACCTCCCCATGTGGGTGACAACTGACTGCACAGCCCAAGCCAAGCCACTTCAGAGCCCCCTGCTAAAAACTTCACAGATGCTGTTCCCAGTTTCTAAACCCCTTTCAAAACTGAGCAGGAGGGACTCAGTAATTGTCTGAAGTTGGATCTATACAGGGGAAACCCAAAGTTTGAAGGATAAAATCTGTGTTTTGCCTCTTAATATGTACTTCCCCCCTGCAAAACCCACTGTATGCACAAGTTTTGTACTCGTCCTTAATTAACTAAAACAAAAAATCAATAAAACTTTGATAGCGTAGTTCGTGAGGATCTTGCATTTAAGGATTTCTAAATTAATATTTTAAAGCTTAGAATAAAAGCTTTCCAATACATTTAAGTTCTTCGACCTCTGAAGTCCCAAACCTAAGCATTTCAGTGAAAAAATAAGTAATTTTAAAATTTAGGTTCTTCTCGCTAAGGAACCCAAAATTTCAGTGTTCTGCACTTGAATTTTTCTTCTTTTCAGGAAAAGCACTTCTTCATTTCACGAATTTGGAAACTGCTGCACCAGACATCCAAGAAATAAAATCTGCAGCATTTTTTTCCTTCAGCATAGGAATGGAAAGCCAACCTTGCCTCCATCATCATCTATTTTTGACAGGGTTTCCATGTCCTGCAAGTCAACCTCAAGGAACAGTCACATCTGCCCAAGTGAGCAGGTCAGGGAGGGAGGAGGCTCAGTGAGGGCCATGGGGCAGAGCTGCCCCACCATGGGTGTGAGGGGCTCTGACAGCCCCAGAAAGAACAGAAGAGGCTTTTCCCAGATGCTTCCATGCCGCAGAAGAGAAAACCAATTTCTCCCGCATGAGAGGACACTGCTGGTGCACACCTGTCAGGAGTCCATTTCAGAGCTGAAGCTTACAGGATAAACCATTTAACCTACAAGGAATTGTCAAAAAAATGCAGCTAAATAGCAAACACATGTAAGTCCCAGGCATTTCCCTGAGCCCCACTTGTTCTTTTTTTAGCCTCAGGAGAAAAGCACATCCTTCTGCATAATTTATTTCTTCAGCAGAATTATGCAGAAAACTGCAACTAAATTGCTTTTCCTGATTAATACCAGAGCATTTTATATTCTCCCCTTCCCCCACTTCGGGATTATTTGCCTTTTTTTTAATCCTAGAGCTTCTTCTTCCTAAGTGTAGCTCTTTTAATTTTGCCTGAAAGAAAACAAAGCTCCACCTGATCCTACCTTTCCCAGCACACCCCCAGGTATGGGCAGGATGCCTTCTCCCACTCCCCCAGCCCCAGTGCTCTGAATTTGCATCGTGGCAGCCCATGGGCTGACTGTATTGGGGGTGGGGGTTTGGTTTGGGGGTGGGCTTGCTGAGAAGAAGGGAGTTTGCTGATGAAAAGGGGAGGGTATTTTATCTCGGACAGTGAAACGGCTTTCTGCAAGGTCTCGTGCTCTTGGAATGGCTGTCACAGGCACCTGTACAACAGAGCCGGGTTCAATTGCTCACAAATACAAGGCCCCAGATCAGTGTAAGAATGACCTGCATTTGGATCAAGTTAGTTGCTGTTTTTCATTTTTTTTGCCCGGGACTGTGAGAGATTACTTTCAGCATACCTGGAAAGGGGGCTGAGGATCAGTGGTTCTTGGGGGAGCAGCTTCGCCTCTCTGTGAACTCATTTCCTCCTGCACTGGAGATGTAGTGCTGCTATTTGCATTTAGCTCCAGAGGAATGTATTGTCTCAGCTCTTCAAAAACCTTCCTGTGGAGATCAGGTGCAGTCCAGAGGCTGGTTATAAACTTTTGCATGCTCAGTGCCATGCTCTTAGAAGAAATAAAAAAACTGATGGATTTTCACTTTCATTTAATGTCTTTGCCTGGTACGAGGAGCTGATATGATGAGTCAGTGCTGAGCCATGCTTTATGGTGGCTGCCTGCTTGTAAGGAATTAGGGCTATGGCAGTTTAATACAGGTACACTCAGGATTATTCAACAGGCTTTGTTTCCAGCATGACAGCACTGTAGTTCTCTGGTTGTTTGTGCTTCTTCCCTGGCAGGGTGTTCAGCAGCACCGGTGGAAATGAAATTGCAACTGGCGTAGCTCTGTGGGGACCCCCAAGTTTCCATTATAGTAGTATGGCCTTCTCCCTCCTTATCCTGGTCTCTATTAATCAATAGCATAGGAAGTAAAAACAGGCTCTGGGTCACACACGCAGATGAAGGCACTTAGAATTCATGGAATGGGGGGCAGGTGGGGGCTGTTACTTAGCCATTAAATCCTCCTTGTCAGCTGCTGTAGGTTTGGGGGTGATTTTTTTCTTAGTGGAAGAAGATTCACTACTGGTCTCCCCTGCATTTCTCTCCAAGTCCATTCTTCCCTATAACCAGGGAAATCAGCCTGTGTAGCCTGTATTGTTCACCGGTTTAATCCACACTTAAGAAGTGTCTCTCTTTTTGGGGTTATGGAGTTTCAATGCACAACAGAATGGCTAAAAAGCACACTAAGAGCACTGTGGGGCCCTTCTCCAGAAGTGCCTAGATGCTGGTGCATGGAAGGCTGGTCAGTGAGTTCAGAGAAGCAGCAAACCTTCAACAACCCTTGCTTAAAACTAGAAACGCACACTGCAACCACTGCACACAGCTGGCAAAAAGTCTAGGGGGAAAGGCAGGTTTTGAAGCATGTACTGAATACTTGTGTTCTGGCAAAGGAAAAATGTCCTACTGCCAGGAACCCACCCCTGAAATACACATGTGCAGGAGTCACTTCTTCCTACACCAACTCAAGGGCCAGTGCAGGAGCAGAGCTGACCTCTCGTGTCTCCCTCTGCTCTACCCCTCTAACTGACTTGAGCTTATGGGTGCTCCTGGGGCTTATTCCTCTGCCTTGCACTGACTGAGTGAGACTGAGTCCCTGGATAAATCTGCCAGGAGCCAGAATCCATGTGGAAGAGCTGGGTCTTACCATTGGAACTGCATCTGTTGCCACCTGCATACAGCAAGCCACAAGTTCACAGGTTTGTCTGTTCGGGTTTGTTCATTTTATCAGTGCTGGCTGAACTTTGTATCATTCTGTTTATTGTCCATGTCTCCACTAACAGGATACATCAGCTGTTAGGACCCTGCCACTGCAGAAGGTCTTGTCATGTCTGATGTGTCAGGAACACACCTCTCTTTCCAAGTAACAGGTTGGTAGTGCACTGATGGTGTCTTTCTTGAATCCATTAATCATTGATCTTCAGCTTAAAACTTTAAATGAACTATTTTCTGTAATTTGACCTATTTTGTGTTCACTATTAGCTTTGGTCATGCAATATGTGGTCTTCTAGGGTTGTCGGAAGATCCTGGTAGGAAGGGAATTTCCTAGAGAAAAATGGGGAAAAAATACATTAATGGAGCAATCTATGACTGATATTTTGAATTAATTGTAAAAGGAGTGAGAATTCCTGTATGTCTCCATATAAATGACCTTTTTTGTTGGTTCCTAAGTTAATACATACAGTGGCTTCCCAACAGTAACTATACCAGTAGCTACAGATAAATAGTATTTAGTGCTTTTATTTGCAAATTAAATGCATACTATTTAGGACAACTTTATTTCTAATGATACTTCTGCAAGGGAACCAGAATCATCTAAGGAACTCCTGTGATATTCCCTTGGGAAATAGAGTTTCTGTTCCCCACTTTAGACTTGGCATAGCATTACTGCAGGTAATAGCCTTTTGAGAGCAGTGATTAAATGCACAGGCTGAACAAGGCTGTACATATTGTGCATTACATTCCAGCTGATTGCATTAAATATTCCAGGTTCACAGGGTCCTCTCGGTAGATGCAATGCTCTGCTGAGCAGAATCATCATCAATATTTAAACATTCTTTCAAACCAAGCTGTAAAGGCCCCATTTGATACCCAGCAATGGAAATGATGTCTCAGATTGCAATAGGTTTCACCCTTCACCAATATCTTCTATAACTACAATCTCATGCTCCTTCCCTTCCTGAGTCCACCTCACTCAGGAATCTGATGTTACAGCCCACACTCTGATCCCAGAATCCTGCTGTCCTGCCAACGGAAGGCAAATGACCCTTTGATGTGATGTCAAGAAACTGCACATCCATTTGGCCCCCTATGACTTAGGGCCCCTTAGAGAAGTCTTAGGGCTTTTCTGCTTTCATCACAACATACTCCAAAGCCTCTCCTGGGACAAGTGACTCCTGGAGGCCTTCTCCTTCCTGGGGAGGAGACGTGGAGCTTTGGATCTCATGTCTTCCAAGTGTACACTGACTGATGGGGAATAAGCATCCTGGACCCATTTTTCCAAGCACATTTCCCAGAATCTTTTAAAAGGAGGGTCTGCTCTGCCTGTGCTGAGTGGTGAATTCAGCTGGAGGCCGTGTTCATCCCTTCCTGTGCCCTGAGCCAAGCTCCAGCTGCATAGCCTGTGTGGAGACAGGGAAGGGAGGATGACTCTCCTCAGATACTGTAACTGAACTTACAGCAATCATAAAACATGATACGCTACGTTAGATCTTTCATTTAAAATAAAATCCTGTGACATAGAGATATCATTATCATTTTTATCTCATCAGAAGTAACTAACCCATTTGACGGTAAATGTGATAGATGAAAATGGATGCTTCTTACAAAAAGAGTCTGTATAAAATACAAACAGTGGCGATTAAAGGGCTAACAACAATGGTCTTTGCTGCTGAGTCTCCAGCAGCACTCTGTGTGCATCCCCAGCAATACGTTTACAAGGAAGATTTAAGAACTTAATCTGTGATATTACTTCTTCTCCCCTGTCAATAATCTGGTAGCCTTAGGCATACATGCCAATGGAAAAGAAGGCTGGAGTTCAAAGATGTGGCACATGAGAAAGTAGCAGGGATAATTTTCACCTGATATCACATCATCAGAAACTGCTACACAAAATTATTGTGAATTATGGGGGCCTGCTGTGCATTTGATTTCCCACAGCTGCTACCACAGCAGTCACTTTCCTGAAAATTAAGTGCATGTTTCATCTGCTCGCAGGAAGGGAAGAGGGGAAAAGGTAAAGAAAGAAAAATTTATGATGGAAAACCCACTGAAATCTCCCGTGCCATACCGTGCAGCCACAGCCTGTCCCTGGCTGTGCTCCGGGACAAGCAGCAGGGCCACGGTGCCGTATCCCTGGGCAGGGTGGGCCGTGTCAGTCAGAGGCACAGCCAGAGCTGTGTCCAGCAACTGCAATATGTTCATTCAATTTACATTCCCCGCAACTCACTGCTGTCTCTTATCTCCAGCAAGGGACACTACACAAAGCAGATTATTCCTCTGCTCTCTTCCAAAGCCGCAGCGCTGACAGCGCCTGCGACTGCCAGGAGCTGCGCAAGGACGTAATGAGAGCTCCGCATCTGCCGGCAGTGAGGGGCCGGGGGAGGCAGGGAAGGGGGATTCTTTCATTCCTACATGTGAAACTGCGGCACGGAGCTCCTTCCTGAGCACCTCCGGAGCAACCCCGGCGCTTGGTTTGAATGCCCCCGCCCGCGGGGTTGGTGCCGCTCCCCGCGGCGAAGCTGACAGGGCATAGCACCAGCCTGACAGCCCCAGCCTGACAGCCCCAGCCTGACAGCCCCAGCCTGAGCGAAGAGGCAACGGCACCGATGTATTTCCCTCCTCCACCACTGCCGTTCTTCACCAACAAATGCTGACTAGAAAAGCCATGTGGTTATTTAATTTTCAGGCAGATTTTACTAGCATGGAAACAAAGATACTTCAATCACGCTTTTGTGTCCCAAGCTTGCCAAGTGCTTCTCTGAGTGCTAATTAAATTCCACAACCTTCTCAAACAGCAGGTCAATCCAATCCGACATTGCTGTAGCTTTGTTTCCTGTGGAAGTGCTGCAAAGGTTCCCGTGCTGGCTGGCTCGGTGTGCATCTGCATGTCCTCCCTCCAGCATGTGCTGGATCCACTGGCCCAGTTGAAGATGATTTGACAGAGGCAGAATCCCCAGAGAAAATGAATCTCTGAAATCCTGTTTGTGGCCCTGACCAACATCATGTCAAGGTGCTGAAGGGAGAGCCTGTTGTCTAAGTTCGTTGGGCACTGGAGGCAGAAAAGGCCTCATCTATGGAAAAGCTTCAGCTGAAGCTTATACTTTCTTGGACACTGAAGTAAAAGAAAGATATCCCGAGGAAGCTGGACTTGGGACATTCTGACTCACAAAACAAATAATTTCTGGACCAGAGGAATATGGACTAGGTTGGCAGACGGCCTTTCACCAGCTCATGCAAACCATGCCCAGATCCAGGATCCTAGCCCTGACATTTCCTTGGGCAGAGTGATGCCTTGAACCTCATCCCCTGTAATGCTCACAGATACAATGACTACTTTGATTCTTGCACTACTCCCAGCACCACTGGATAAACCCCAGGGAAAACCAGGAGCAATAAAATCAAAGAGCCTTCACTGAGCCTCTTTCTGTGTCTGGACATCTTCTAGGAAGGTGATTTTGTCCCTAGGCCTTGAAATTTTAGCCCTTTCTTTTCAGAAAGGGATTGGTATAGGTCCTTAGAGTAAAAATTAATAAAATTGTTTCTGTTAAAGAGGACTTTTTGTAAGATAGAATGAATACGGATCCAGAGAAAAAGGAAGGAAAAGTAACTCTGATTCCTGAAGCAACTTCATCCACACCAGGTGGCCTTCTTCAGATCTTCCCAGGACTTCTTCTGGGGTTTTGAGAGTCCATCTTAACACAGGAGGCCTGAGAGGACAGGATTCATCTGAGATAAGATAGGAGGCTTCACAACTGCCGCCTTATTTCCATTAGCACTTGTTTTGCAAGGAGCCAAGTTCTCTTTCATTATGAAGATGAGGCAAAGAAAAAATGACTGGAACTCATTTTAATGGTAAATTTACTTTGGTATCAAGCTGGTACTTAAGACAGATATGAAGTTATTCTGTGGGAGTCAACTGAATATCAATTGGATTCTTATATAATGAAGAAAAGGATTGAAATTTGGGGTTAATTGGGAGTATTATGAACAGTTAGAGAAAAATGGAAAAACTGAAAGGTGCAAACATCTAGTAGTACCTCTTCAATACAGTGTGCACTCAAGTGTAACTTTTTTGCCTGTCTGAAAGAAAAAAACTAATTTGAGAGGCAGTGGTGAGCATTTCTATGATCCAGACTGTGACTGGGGGAAGAGATGGAGTGCGATGAGAAAAGGAAAGGAATGGGGTTTGCTTTAATTCAAAGCATCTTGAGCTGTTAAAATTTTGGCCATGCCTAGAAAACAATAATGGAAGAAACAGCCCTTGGTGATAAGTATCTCTTTTCTTCAGAAATTTCTGTTCTAACAAGCCAATCTCTGTCACTATTATGTCTGACCCCTAATATAATAAAAATAAAGGGGTTTGCCTCTTGCTCTGCTCACCGTAACCTGCTGGGTAACTTCCTGTTCCCAGAAGTGGCTGTCACTGCTCATTTGTGCACAGATGGGGATCTCTGGGCAGGCAAGGCCTTCCATCAGCTGGAACCCTCCAGTGGGAACAGCCAAATCCATCCCAGCATTTCCCGGGATGCAGCAGAAGCAAACACAGCAGCACCACTGTGCACAGGATCATTAGCAGAGGAGAAGGGGGGCTGCATTTCTCTGACTTCCAAGACAGTAATGCCAACAATAGAGGAAAAGCGATTATCTTTTTTCTTCCAAGGTTGGGAGTCCTGTTTCAGGTTTCATGCCATGCAGACAGCAATAATAACCTGCTCTGAAAGCTGCTCACCGCACAATGGCAAATTGCTCATGGGCAGCGATGGCAAAATTTAATCCCTGCTCTTAGAATGCAACCCACATAGCCACTCAAGACAACACAATAGCACTTTTGTAGCTCTCTGCTACAAACATCACTTTGAAAAGGATACAGCTGTGGAGGGGAGTCTCCACATGCGTCATTTTTGGCTGGCTACCAAGTCATCAGGGCTCAGACACACTGTGCTCCCTCACACAGCTCTGCCAGCTACTGCAAAGTCACGCTTGGGGAAGGCAGAGGAAATGGATGGAGCTATGTGAGCAGGAAACGCAAGGATAAAATTAAATTGCTGGCCAGATGATCTGGTTAGAAATTCATTTTCTGAAGAACTGGAATGAGGGAAAACTGGGAGACAGCTCCAGTCTGGCATTTAATTTCAAATCCATAAGGCACTGTGTGGACTCATTTAAGATTCTAAAGCTGCAGATGTGCCAAACATCAGCCGTTCCTTCGCTGAATGGCCATACATGGAAAAGGTCAGACAGCACCAGCAATTCCTCCCTCCATCTTCTTTCCATTGTTCTCTTGAGCTGTCAGTCACACTGTTTCCAGCTGCCAAATAAATCAACTAAGTGACCAAAGGAGGCCAAAGCCCACCCAGTTTGCTCTCACCACTGCAGTGGCTCTGCACAGCACCAGCAGTGCCCCATGTCCTGCTCAGCAGTCAGAGCTGTGAGGACACTGCTCTCTGCAGAAGAGGAACCAGCCCAGAGAGCGGCCTTGGGCACTGAGACCACCATGGGCTACTCTCTGCTCACACACTGCTGTGCTGCCAGGGGATGCCACTGCTTCTTGGGAGCAGCCTGGGCCCCCCCACTGCTGCTCCTGCCCTCCAGCCCTGCTGGCAGCACTGTCAGAGCCAGCCTGGCTCCAGCAGGGATGGGTTGGAAGCACTGGCACATGTGCTGCTGGCACAGAACTGCCTATGAGAGGGACAGGGCTGCTGTTCTCCACCTGGGAGGTGGCATGAGCAGATGAGAGCAGTGCAGGATCCAGCTCACCCAAACAGGTTCAGAAGAGGCACTTGCACTCTGGGAGCACAGTTGTGCTAGAGGGCTGCAGCAGGCAAGGGAGGAAGAGCTCAGGTTCTCATAGTCAGCTGTGGACCAGAAGGAGCAAGAATCCACTCCAGAGCTAACGAAGGCAGCTTGTGCTTTAAATCTCTACCAGCCTGCAGTCAGCTGTTTCTGAAAGCACCAAGAAGTATCAGCCAGAATTAGTTTATGCGTAACAAATCCAAGAAAACTATAAGCGTCTCATGGATCACTCCAAGAGACATAACGTTGCTGTGTGTATCCTGTGATATCACTTGGGCCTCTACATCTGAATAATTGGAGAAAGAATTTCCTTAGAATGGTCTTGTTCTCACCACAAACCTTTGGGGTGTGTTCTCCCTTCCTGGCACAAAAAAAGATACAGGATTTTGAGTGAATTGCCTAGTAATTCTGTCATGAGCTGATCTCCTTTCTCCTTCCTCCCCACCTCACCGTATTACTGATGGGAACAAGGGAGTTGTTATCAATCAAGGCAAGCTACATTGTGATCTCTACAACTGAAATCCATTTTAGATTGGAGGATAAAATGTGATTATATTTACACTTCCTTGACACAATTCAGGCAGCAAAATAACAGCCTTCTACAGACATTTTTCTTCTTCATATTTAGATTTGTCAGTATTGTGGAGCTGTGTGAGAAGGGAGAGAATTATTATAGCAGCTGAGATTCAGTGATACGTTTTAGTTGCCTCACAAATGAAGATGTTCAGTTTATTGTGTTGTCTTCCCATCTTTTTCATCTCCAGCTTCCTTGAATACTGTCCAGAGCATCCTCCAGATTGATGAAATTGCATTTCAATCAATACAGTTCTATGTAAATCTATTTTTGTTTTTGACATATCCCATAAATTACTTCTATGTATAACCTTAATTGTTCTGTATTCATCACAGGAGATGGAATTTCTAAGTCATGCAGCTGTTTAGAAATTAAATTTACAATTAATGAAGTATGAGATTAGGCACTTCATATTTCCCCAATCTGAATTTGAAAAGGATATAATCACGTTTTATACGGTCAAACTATGTTTGGACCTTTTGATATTAAAGTTGTCAGCTCCAAAAAATCCCAGAAATACAAAAACTCATTTGACCCGCATAACCTGGGGCAACCTGGGGTTGAGCTTGATGTGCTGGTTGGAACAAACACTATTCCTCATGAGAAAAGTCTCATTTCCAGTAGACAACCATATGTTCTCTTCTCCTTCTAAAACCAGCAATGAGATTGAGCCCATCCACCCTACCCAGAGCATGAGGAAGCCTCCCTTTACGTGAGTGCCTGGCACAGTATGACCTAGGCACCATCACAAAACCCCCACAGCTTTGCTCTGGAGTGAAAGCAATTCTACTCTCAGAATTTTACATGTTTTTAGGAATTGTATTACAATTTCTAATGTATTTCCTGGATGCCTACGAAGTATATCATGGAAAGGCCATCCTCTGTCATTTCTCCAGATCCACAGAGACAGTTTTCAAATCAGTAGCCAACCTGAGAACGGTTCGGTATTCTCCTCACAGCCACATGCTCTGTAGCAGGAGAGCTGTGAAAAGATGAGTTAACCAAAAGCATCAATAGAAATTTTTAAGGAACAATCATGTAGAATTACTATTCAAACTTGATAATATACTGTAATACACAGAGCTCATCTGCAGGATAGCATACTGAAACTGGGAAGAATTAAAGCCCTTTCCCTTTTTTCACAACTGGAATTCAAGACCTCTTCATTGGCCAATTTTCTAATACCAGCAATTTTTATTTTCTTTTATTCGGTGCCTCATTCTTCCTCATCTTCAGCAGACTGCCTTAGGCAAAGCTGCGCTTCTCTCATTTCAGTTTTTCTCTTTTACCTGCACCAGTTAAACAGTAGATTGGAAATTACAGAGTGCAATTAAGAACATAGCCTTGCCCTGCCATTTAGTACAGGCACAGAAAACTAAGGAGAAAACACAGATAAAGTCAGTATTTGAATTCCATTGTAGTCACTGCTCATGGGCCCGGGTGACCAAGGCCCTCCCTAAAGGCTTTCAAACAAGAATCAGGATCTTGAATCTGTGGATGAAGCTGTGTGGGCAGGGAGGTTGGATCAGATGACCCACTGTGGTCCCTTCCAATCTTACCCATTCTGTGATTATCTGCTAATGGAAGTTTATCACATCAATTATTAGAAATGCTATGAATTCCTCGATGTATTTCTCCATTAACAAATGAGATGCAGTGCTGCAAGCCTCCTTAAGCAACTCATCTGTAACACGATCCAAGCGTGTCTATGAGTGTGTTACCTTGCTTTCAAAAAGGGCTCTGTGGCTAATAATAGACTGGAAACTGGTTGGGCATGGGCTTTAGGAATCACACCAACAGCTCTAGGAACCTGTCCTTATACAATACCAAAGCCAGCTCAACTGAGCAACTAACTGCTCCTTGCTTTTGGAAAGAGATGGGGTTCTGGGGCAGGAAAAAGCAAGGTGTAATGAAGCAGCGACTGCTGAAGGGAATACTGAGGGTGAGAAGCTGGGAGTCACTAAACAGCAGATGGTTAAAGAGGGAGGTTAACTGAAAGTAAAATAAAACATTAGAAAGGAGGTAAACTGGAGGCTGAATCCTGGAGAATGATGGAAATGTTAAGCACTATGTGTGTGCATGTTCATGTCTGAGAGAAACTGCTCCACTGCATTCTTTCTCCTTTTCTTCCTTTTATATCCACAGAAAGGCCTCCACACTTCTGCAGGTGTCCATGGCATCCATGGAAAAGTGTTGCAGGCTTTTGTGAACGCACAAGAGAAAAAAATGCCAGGACAAGTTTTTCGGGAGAAGTGAAAAGTAGCTGAAAAAAATGTCTCCTTGCCTTGAGAAGGTAACCTGAGAGCTCTGCGCTGCGGTTGTGAGCACTTTGTTGCTGATTCAGCTCAAGCCAAGGAATCCTCCTGGTGGCCTGTGGAGGGAGGATGAAGCTGCTTCAGCTCCTCCACTGTGTCCTTGCTCTCTCCTCAGGGTAGCTGAGCAGCAGCAGGGCTGTGTGGACCCTTTGAGGAAGCTCACACTCGCTGTCGTTCCTGCTCTGTGAGCACCTGCAAAGCACCTGCAGAGCCAGGGCTGCCACTGCCTCCCCTCATCCCTCCTTCCCATCACCTCCTCCCCAGCCTCAGCTGTTAACTGAGGTTTTCTAACTTTACCAAGCCATCTACGAGAGGAATGAGGTCCTCCCTGATGCCAGTCTTGGAAGGGAGTGTGTTTTGGAAGAGCAGTAACTTTGCTAATGAAATGCTTTGCCTGCCAGAGCATGCTCTCTGCATGCCTTACCACCATATGGTTAAATTTTCCCCTCCATCAGATTTAATAAATAGTGTTTACAAATTCTTAGGCATGCCTCCCTTTTAAAATCCACTAAACCCACAACAAATATACTTATCATGGCATTAATTTGGTTAGAGATTTTCTCAGAGCATTGACAGCCATATCTAATTTCTAAGGATTTATTTTTATTTCAAAATATATTAGATACATTTTTTCTTTACCCACTACAATTCCTTTATAATTGTGGTTCCTCTGAAGGCAGGGGGCAGCTGCTTTACAACCATCTACTGTCAGACTACATCCCCTCTAAAATATCCTTCAATAATGAATATTTTATATTTATTCACAAGTAAGAACTTAAACTTTCTTACATGGATCTACAAAGCCCTGAGTTCATTCTTCCTACAACTGAACACTGACATTTCATGGTTCAAACACCACTCCCTGCTGGGAGATGATCTGCTACCATGGTCTAGATATTAATATCTGCAGACTGTGAAGACACTTTAATAATCTTAAATATAAATTTTAATATAAATTCTCTCATTCATACTTGTTCCTTCTTAAAAATGAAACCAAGCAGACACCCAAAAAGAAGAGACTTCAGTTTATATTCATCAATCTTTGATGCACCAATTTTTGATGCATTTCCTTTCTTGGTCAATCAGTTGGCCTCTGTTAACAACAAAATACCTGGACAAGTAGTGAACTGAGTGTCCTGCTGGCAGATTTGGATGCCCACATTTCTCTTGAAATATGAATGTTATCTACCATACATGAGCAAGACTCCCTTCCACCCAACAGTTTTAGAATATTAGTATAGATTCATTGTGGCAAATCAATGTTATCATGGTTTGGATCTAACGCATGGCAAGTACCAGCAACTTTCCATCTTTCCGTGTTCCCTGCCCACTTAGACACATGGATTCATCCTCACTTCTTCTTGTATGGAGAAATACTGCAGGGTGACCAGTGAGCAGCTGCTCAGTTCCCTGATAACAAAACCCCCCCGTGTCAGCAACGAGCGTGAGATCCTCACCACATTTATCCTGTTAGAGAGCTCCGAGAGCCCAGGGAAGTGTGAAGTGTTTATGATGACGGCTGAACTCAGCAACAGTTTCCTTCTGCTAGGATCTGTCCTGATGGGACTTACTGTCTTCGGTTACTACAAACTTCATTCTCAACACATGTGAGTTGTTACCATTGAGTTAAAATGTGTGGCACCAAGTGGGAGAAAAATAACTAATCAGAAACAAGGACCCTCTGGCATCTGGTCTTACCCGAGGTGCTCTCAGGTTGCATCATGCTTCCCCTATCAGACTCTTCTCTCATCCCACAAATCCATTAATAAGTTTTGGAGGAAATTCCTTGATTGCAATGACTGACTCTATCAGATAAAACAAACCAGTGCATAAATTCATCCTCACAGCCACTTCACCCTTCTCTAACAACACAACAGCAAATGGAGACCAATACGTCCTCCCCTCATGAATCTAACCACCTCCATGGCAGGGATTCTCCCGGACAGGAGGACAGAGGTTTTATCAGAGGAAATTAACAGCTCCCGGTCTCTGCTCAGCCCATTACCGTCAGCTGTGCTGTGTTAGTAGTTAGCTAACATGGGTTCATGCCTGGAGTACTATCTAAAATGTGTATCTATTCAAAGATGATGTCAAATATATGTAAGTGTTGGGAGGAGTGTCAGCAGAAGAGTGTAAACAAAGTGTTGGCAATTTTTCATACACTCCCCAGGACGAAAACTTCTTTTCTTTACTCCTGATATTGTAATTAGGATCAAATATTCAGCACCAAAATTGCAGTTCACATGGAATGTCATTGCTGGTTTAGTTTAGACCACTTCAAAATAATGGCCTTAGATCTGGTTTTTTCAATGTCATGCTGATTTTTCAGTTGCTTTGGACAAGGGTTTCCCATAGGACCAGTGCTTCCCAGTGACAGGAAATGCTTGTGATGGTTAAAATCTTGTCCCTCTGCATACAAGGGTAAGCAAATCACAGTGCTAAGTGCAGCTCCAAACCACCAGCACATCCTTTCCTTCTGGGTTTGCCCAACCCAGCACTGTGCAGGCCTGCTCTGGCCACAGCCCATGGCACAGTCTGAAAAAATAATTGACAGCAGCTCTGCAAACACCAAGAAATGTAAAACAGTGGCACTTTGATTCTTGTGACAACACTCCTCTGAACCACAGCACAACCAAACCACAGCACAGCTACCACATGGTCTGTCCTTCAGGACCCACACTGGTTTGGGCTGCAAGTGGCTGCTGACAGAAGGGATTCAATATTGTTCTGTGTTTGGCTATTGAAATAACCAGTATGTATGACCATTCTGTTGCTCACGAGCTCAGTGTTAAGTCTGGAAAAGGAGAAGTCAGAGAAATATCATGGATATAAACATGTGCTGTCTTCCTAGCCATGGAAATTTTTCCCTTCCCTTATATTCTCTCCGTGGCTTATCTATTCACTTCTGCTAGATACAACATACCCTGGATTCAGTCACCAGCCTCAAAGCTTTTATGTGATTTCTGCTACACTTCAGGAATTTTGCAAATAAATCGCTGTACTGGATTTGTTTCAAGAAAGCATTTGTTTGTTTTCAAATCTTATGCTTGGCTAAATGAAAAGGATCTAGCTCTGTGTTTTCTCCCAGGCTGGTTGGGTTCCAGTGATTGTTTTCTGCTGTATGTCTGAGGGGGATGAAGGAGACAGGGGATAGGGTAAAACTGCAGTTTTAGCCCTGCTTCCAGGCCTCTATGATCTGTGCCTATGAACAGCACTGAGCCTCTCCTCAGCTGGGGAGAGGGAGGTTCTCTCTTCCAACAACCCCCCGTGTGGAGGTGAACAACTCACCTCGGTTTCAGCCAAAGGAGGTCGGCACTCTCAGGGCACCTGGTTCGTCTTGCTTTTGACACCCACTTGAGAAGAGGAATCCTGACTTAACAGTGCCCATTGTTCTCTGTGGGCTTCAAATTGGAACAGTTAGTTCACATGGAGATGACAATGCTGTAGTAATTTTGGACTGATTAGTTCTTTTCCCAGTATTTTTGTTTTTTATTTTAGACTTTAGAAATAACATGGATCTTATTTGTATATCTGGTATATATCTGCATTTGGACTTTCTGCTCCCACTCAGCACAGAATTTCCAAAACTGATGCCAACTGGAGAGCCCATCAGAAAGCCACCTGGACAGTTCAACTCTTTTAAAAGGTGTCTCTATCACAGATGCCCATTAACATCTTAAAGCAAGTTTCTTTTCTATACGTCAATTTACCCAATACAAAGCAGGGATTAATATACTGAAACTGACGTCTGATGTAAACGTCCTTCAGGGGCTGTAGCTGTTGTAACACAATGGGTACAGGTAGCAGAACGAGATCTGAAATCAGTGATTTCAAATGACTGATCGGAACTTGTTGCTCTGACGGTAGATGAGAAAGAATGAGATCTTCTAAAACATGAAAGCTCAGACCTGAGGACTTTTGAGGACAAAGATATTGCTTGTTACAGGGAAGAAAGTCATGTGAAGAATAACCCTTTAAATAGCACCACCATAATCAAAAATATGTTTGTGAAAGGACAGGACAAAAGTGCTGGAGTCAATTGATAGAGGCCACATTTGGTGACTGGGGTATTTGTCTCTGTAACCCCGAGTCATGTTAAGGTCAGGAAATAAAGTTCACAGTCTGAGCACGCTCTGGTTGTATCATACCTTGATGACACACAGGGGAAACTGCTCCAGAAAGGAAGCACAATTCTGTTTTATGCTATGATAACAGTAACTAGCACATTTCATAATTTCCCCTGTGCTTCAGCAACAGAACTAGCCCCTCCAGGTGAAAGCAGGGCAACAATTATTTTTAGTGGCTGAAAAATTAATCTGATGTCTTCCCACCTATCTCAGAGTTAGTGGCCACCAGGGCTACAATTTCTCCTTCCTTGGAATACCTTTAGCATAAGGCAGTTCCATTCTGACAGAAAGACACTCACCAGCAAAGCTTAAAATAGCACTTCATTTTATCATTGAGCCAACAAAATCAAGGTGACAGATAGCCAAGCTCAGTCAAAAATGATGCTGCTATTTCATACCCACCATACAACACTGCTACAATAGCAATAACGTGTACATTATGGATTATCAATTCTGGAACAGCATAACTGGCGTCTCTCTCAATCAGCTGCTAAATTATTCTGAGCTAGTCCCTAGACTAAACATTTAAACAGCCAACCCTATAGAGATTGCTTCAGAAGTAGTTTTGTGAGATCTTATGGGCCTGATATGCAGCATTCTGGAGAACCAAGGGTTTCTGCTTGGCTTTGGTGAAGACTGGGCAGGTGCCTGAAAGGGTGCAGCTTCCCTGTGGCCACCTGCGTGAGGCAGACACCCCTCACTGCCAGAGGGGAGAGCAGGAGGGAAGGGAAGCCACTGCTGAACTGCTGGGTGTCACCCTTTGTGGCCACGTGTGTTTAAGGCACGGCCGGGAGCTAATGAGGCTGCTGGCCTGAAGATGTGTGCTTAACACTTAACTTCATGACCTTGTGCAGACTGCCTGGCTAAGCACCATCTATAGCTGTAAAAGTGAGTGCAAAACACAGCCCAGATCATCTACTTGGAGAGCATTATGCATGATGGGTGTCTGAAAGCTGCTCCTAAGACAGTGCAGTACAGAAGGAAGCCATGCTAGTGGCAGCCAGAGTAATTCCCTGCACCTCAAAGTTTCCAAAGGCACCTCATATTGACCTAAAATGCACTGTTCTCCAAAAGAATAAGCACAGTCAAATAAGAAGACAAATGCAAGTATACTGAGGTATATAAATCTCTTCTGGAGGATGCAGTATAGTGACCTTTTACCGAACCACTGTGGATTAGCTCTTCTATATTACTGAGATGTCTTGAATGAATCCCTTTTTAGAAGCTCATTGCACATAAAACAAATAAAATGGTGATATTTAGCTCTTGGAATATTGCTTCACCTTTCCCAAAATTATTCTGTGCACATCTATGTGTGCCAGACTGTACTGAAAAGATATGAATTGGTCTCACCTTATCCCTTTTTTGTTGCTGTCCAGGAATTTTTAATCACTTGTCTAGTGTTACTAATCTTTGCATTTTCTCTTACAAGCCCCATTTAAAGAAAGGCTTCCCTGTGCTCCATGTGTGTATGGGCCCGTGCCCTCCTCAGCCCCGCCAGGTCACCCTCACCCTGCACAGGCACCTCCACAGATTAGTCACTGCTTCTGTGGTCAGCAGCTCCTGGATTTCTTCAGGCTCATGGGGGCTCCTCTGGAGTCACCGACTTGGCTTTCAGGCTATGCTCACCTCTCTGCACGCACCTGTGCTATGTCCTACACTTAATTCTGCCCTTTCCTCTGCCTTTTCAATCAGGCAGGACTTGCAGAATGCATCTCAGGAGTTCTGAAAAGTTCACTGCCCAGTTGGTCAGTGCAGGCAATGCCCGAGAGAAAAGGATATTGCAACCCCTGTTTAGCACCTGGGAAACTGGGACAAAAGAGACAGACCTGACTGGCCCTAACAGGAAGATGGAAGGTGAACTCAGATTTGAATCCTGAGACACCACAGCCACAGGAATGTCCTTCTGTCTTACTACAACTCTTTTAAACTGAATGCCATTATCTTTACTTTTGTTCTTTTGTTTCCTTGTAGATAATAGCTGTAATTACTTTATAGCATTCAATATACTCTGGAATAAAACTTAAACAACAAATTATTAATATATTTTCTGCATCTCCTCTTTCAATGCACAGGAATTCCTAGTCTCACAGTGATCACATCAAATGTCACCAAGTATTGTTGGTAAATACTTTAAAAGCAAATTGTGACTTCATAAAATCTTTATGCTACTGATAGAGAAAAGTTTTCCTTTAAAAAAAACCCTGACTCAATCCCTCAGTGCTCACGCACCTGTGGAGTGGAAAGTTTTCTGGATTGCTCTTGAGTACCAGGAATTTTTTTACCCACTTATATTTTGGCACCTTTCATCTCAACCTCTTTCTGAAACGGATCATCCCTGTGGTGCCTAAATGAGAGACGACAGAGAACCCATAGGGAAAATAAGGCTGATGAAATGCAAAGTAGCATTATTTATGCTGAGTCTGTGTGCAAAGTGCATTTCAAACTTCCTTAATTTTTCAGTAATAACCAGTGTTGGGGGGATGGGGCAAGTGAATATTTGCATTTGATATTTCTGAATAGCTCATCTTTTTCTTTCCGCCTTGGCTCATTGAAGCTCAGTTATTATTTTTTTTTTCCATTTCACTTGAAGATCTGAGTGGTAACTGCAACCCTGCAGGAAACATAACTAGCATCTTTGGGGTCCACAGATGGGAGGGGGAAATAGGCTGGAGAGGGTGGGTTGAGGCCACCTCTCCTTTCAGCCTACAGGAGACGAATGTCAGCTGCGCAGATTTCGAGGTGTATTGCTGTGGCTGCTGTGGGAGCCTCATATTGGTGCTGTCAGTGTCATGTTCCTGTTCCACATTGAAATTAATTACTTGACTTTGAAATATTACCATGGTTGCTCCTCTTTAAACAAATATCCTGTCTCCCTGAACAAAAGCCATCAGGGGTAAAGTTCTGTTCCAGGGCTGGGAGCAGCCAGCAAACCCCTCTGCCACACACCAGGCCAGTGTGGGTTTGGCCAGGATTTAGACAGTAAAGAACCAAATACTGATTTGTCTAGAGCACCTACCATGCCTGAGACTTCATCGGCCACAATCAGCACTTTGTAAGAATTTATCCAAAGGAGATAGGATTGATAAAATCCAGAGATAATTCGCTCAGTATTTCACTTTAGAAGTATGACTGGAGGACCCATGTACAAACCCAAACAGATCAAACCCTCTCACACAGAAATCTCTGACCTTGGTGGAATGCATCGAGTCAGGCAGGCAAGCAGAAAAAAACCCCTGTGCTGTTGATAATCTGACATTCTGCCTTTGCTCCTCATATTGCAGAAACTGGGAGGGGCGGACGTCCCTGTTTGCTTGCAGGGAGTCTTGCTAATTTGTCGCCTCCAGTGTTACAAAGCTAGCAGTAAGAGGGCGAGAGCCACCAGGCGCATCCCGGGACAGATCCGCAGCTCTCAGGCTCAAGGCTCCCCACAGCGGTGGCTCCGTGCTCGGGAACGCTCCAAGTGCATCCCTGGATCCCACCCAGCAGAACGAGCAGGCAGCGGGTGCTGCTGGTTATCAGGCACGATTGCGGATTAGCTGCACTGCTGTGCCACTGACAACTACCAGGAAACTGTGAAGGGAGCCGCTGCTGGGGATCTTCATTGTCTCCACCATGTTTATTATACCTTTACAAGTAGCAATCCAAGGGACAGGTCTACAGCTCCTTCGGTCAGGGGAGCGGACAGGAGTGAACCCAGTGTGTCCCCACAGTTCCCATGGCTCTCTATCTGCTCCCACTCAGGCTCCCTATCTTCTATATAAGACCCTACAGATAACAGGGTCCCCACACAGGCAAAATTAAACAGGCAGTTCCAAATTTAGAGGATAGCTCCGACCATTGGAGCAATTTTCTCTTGTTTCCAGTGGCACAGCAAAGGCATTCCTGTTTAATCCCCAAGTTAGGCTAAGCAGCTAGTCCTCACTGAGACTCTGTCCATATTTATCATGTCTGTGTCACAGCCAGGCACTTCAGGAATGTCCACAGGAGCAGGGCAACTCCAGGCTTCCTGTTGTCCAGCTATCTCCAGAGCCAGGAAAGCTGTATCAGCTGGCAGGGAAATCTGAGCCCAGCAGTGGGAATAGGCCTGAATTCCAGCCCAACACCACAGGAATTATTGACAAAAGACCCCAGGCTGTGTTGGGCAGACTAGAGAGCAGCACAGCCAGGAAAAGTAGCACAGCCACAACCTAATTGTCCTCGTTGCATGTGGCTGGAAGAGTACACTCCATTAGCATCCTGCTAGGCCAAGCCCCAGACAAAACAAGGGTCCCATTTTGCTGTAAACCTTGCAGGCCATTATTTGCTTGCAATGCAAACTCAACAGATTCTGCTTTAACTTGCCAAATTAACACCTCATTGATCATCAACCAGGCATGAGAAATATCAGCTCAAACTATAAATTTTTGTGAAATTTATGGTCACAGAGTGGTACAAAGAAAACCATATTACAGCCTTCCCCTGAGGGTTCAGGTAACTCCTGCTGCCTCCAGCTGACTCCACTGTGCAGCTCAGACCTCTGCTCCTCACCTGAAAGGCAACCCTGCTCGCTAGGTGGAGATTGTTTGCTCCCACTGGAGCAGGCACCAGAGGGGAACACCCTACTTCCTCAGTTTGTTGCCCAGACTTCCAAATACAGAGCTGTAAAAACAAACTATGGCCCTAACATTTTGTGGAATGAATGTAAATCATTCTTTCAGGCACACAAACAGCAAACCTTCTTATAAGATTTATTATTGTCAAGCTGGGCAATTACAGCATGGAGTCAAATTTGTGTTTTAATAATGAAGTACCAAAGCTCCTGCCAAAAAAAGTGGAAAAAAGAATTAAGTCAAACTTAATCTGATCCAGATGGGCTGCACCAGGTTTTACCCAGCATGGCACTGGTTTGATAAGAGAGCTTGGTCTTCCACCCAAAGCCTGGAAAGGCTTCCCCGCTGCCTGAGGAAATGGCACACTTTGGAATCCAAATGCAAGAAGATGCATCAGATTTTTAAATTACACAAATTAAAAATTAATTAGCTCCTCGTTTTTCTGTTGTTTGATTGGTTTTGTGCTCAGGCGATTAACTGCCAGCAGGGTGGTGACCAGCAGAAATCAGCTCTGCTGCAGCCCCATGGAAAAGCAGGGGTGGGTGACAATACTGAAGCAGCTGGTAGCAAGAGGCTCCAGCATAGCTTAAAGGTGAGAATATCCTCCCTGAATTGCTCAATTTGTAAAAGAAACCTAGTGAGACCTTCTGTCAAAGTAACTGTGCAGGCTACAACTATAATTTTAAATATTAAATGTTAAATTAAGGCATATTTACTGCCTGCTCCCCCAAAAACTAAACCAAACAAAACAGAGATAACATGCTATATTCTGTATTCTTTTACCCTGTCAAACACTTGTAAGAGAAACATAGAAACACCTCTATCCATCAGACACTGCCCACAAAGGATCACAGGTCAGTTTGCTTTATTTCACTGTTTCTCTTGCACAGATATCTACAGCCGTGTCCTGACCATAAGGGGCTGCTTGATGCTGTTCAGATCTGTCGTGGTTTGAGACAAATTAAGGGAAACACTCTGGAAGGAATGTGTCCTCCAAAGAAAGCAGGTTACAGCCACCCCTCCTCCACCAGGTTTGGGAAGAAATTCCTTGGAGGAAAAGTGAAAAAACCCTATTTATTTAACAAGTAAAGTGCACAGAGGCATGGAAAAAAGAATAATGCTAAATAATAAAACCTCTCGACCTAGGTGGAGAGAATCTGGGTAGATTTCAGAGTCCTTTGTGGGTGTAGCTTTCTCCTCTCCTGAGCTGGGGTGCGGTGTGGGCCCCTCCGGGCCGATGTAGGGTCTCCCAGTGATGTTCTGGTGTTGCTGAACAGTCCAGAAGAGAAGAAGAAGAAGCCAAAGTCCAAGGGCTCTGTACTTTAGCTAACAAACAAGAAACAAGCTAAAAAGCAAAAGGAATGTAACTCTCTTCCCTGCTGCAAAAGCGGAGCAGCCAGGCAGCAGAAGCCAGCGAGCTATCTCTAGTTTTGAACCCAGCGCTGAAGCAATTCCCCCGGCTTCCCCCCCTCTCTTAAAGGTACAGAAAGGCACAGGATTCATGTCTGGCATAGGGCAGACGATAGGGAATACAGTATCATACAGTCACCCCAGGACAAGATCCTTTGCTTGCTGTCACAGATGTGGTGACTCTGCCTGCACCTGTGCTCAGTGTCAGCCTTCCCAACTGCTGCTATCCAACTGCTCACATACCAAAGAGCCTGAGGCCAGAGATCCAACATCTGGTTTATTCCGCTCCTGCATCCGTTTTGTCTTTTGTGGTAAAAGGACAGCATGGCCTGAGCCTGCCAGAAGCAGAGGAATGGTCCAGCTCTGTCCCAGATAAAGTCACTTTCTTGCACCTCAGTGTCCAATGAGGCAGATTTTACTTTCTCCTCTTCTTTCTGCCCTTACTGGGAATGTTTCTCTAAGGGGCAGCAAGTCCCTTTTCCTGTTGTCACACCCCGATATCACTGCCCTAACACTTCTAAAAATACCAGCACAGGACCTGGGACTCCCATCCATTGACAAGGCAACTCAATTGTGCTGCACTCTGTGCTAGTTCAGGGGATAAGGACAAATGGTACACAAAAATTGGCAATTCCTGGCATTGTTATCACTAATGAACATTTATTTTCTAAGACTCTAACAAAAAGAAAAATTATGTTCCTGACTCAGCAGCTTCTGAGTTCTATCATTGCCACTACCTTTTTTTGTACAGTGCCCCATACCTTGCCATCATTTTCTTGCCCTGCTACCAGTCTCAGTGCTCAGGGTGACGACTAAGTGAGACACATCTGCTTTCTATTTAAACCAGCGAGGAAATATTTATGCTGCAGGAGAACCTGTGGTTTTGCTTGTGGTGTGAGATAAGGCCATTGAGTGTTCAGCAGGAGGCTCCTGGGCACCTGCAGATAACTCTCCAGGCTGGGTCAGCTCCTTGCTATTGAAGCGCCTGGCAGCAAGCCATCAGTTGTGTTGGAGTTTGTGCTTTCCCTGGGTGGTTTCTCTCCACTGGAGCTCAGTGTCCTGGGGAGGAAGAGGGAAGGAAAACAGAAAGGTATCGCCAGTGTATACCCAATGTTCTGACATGCTAGTTAAGTTCTAAATTATGTTTCTAATTACTTGGCATGATTTATTGAGACAGTTTAACAAGGTCATAAAACACCACAAAGTGACACAACTTGCTCGCCAGCTGGAATCTCTGCCACTGAAGTGCTCCCTTCTCTCCTGCTCTGTCATGCTTCTTGTGCCTCGTCCCATACTATCCAGAATCTCTGTTGTTGGATGGAGTCAGGCTTAGCACTTTAGATACCTTTAGGGGCTAATTTAATACCTCTGAGCCAACACTGCAAAGGGAAAGGTTTAGGGATAGCAAAGCTGAGCTGAAGTGGTGTGTTCCAGGGTATTGGTAAAACAAAACTGCCAAAGGAGTAGCTAAAATAAAATAGTCCCATTAATGCCTCTGATAAAGAAACGAGAAACCTAGAAAGTGATCAGGTAGGAGCAAAAAGGGGAGAAAAAAATGCTGCTGTGATGCCTCCCATGCAGCCAGTTCAAGCAGCATGTCAGCGTGTCTGAGGGGAGGAGAGAATAGACCTGCAATCCACAGACCTTGTCCTGCACCCACCTACAATAAGCAAGAGGATGGAGAAGGCCCTGCCCAGTGTCATTTGGTCCCAAAGAGCTGTAAAGGAAGACTCACTGATCCTAAGTGTACAGCAGGGCTTTGCATCCCTGAGTGCATGTCACTGCACTGCCAATTAAAGCTGCTAACACTGCTGGGGCCTTTGGGAAGGAATGTGTGCCCTTCCTGTGGCAAAACACTGCACTGTGGCAAGAAAGAGACTGTGCAATCCAACCCTGGTGCATTTTAAGGCTTCTATAAATAATTAAGGGAGCTCATTAATTAATAAAAGGAGAGTGAAATTGCAAAACAGGAGGAGAGGGGCAATGAATACCCACTGGGGGATAAGAAGTATGTCCTACACTGCAGCTTACACAGACTGAAGTCTTTTAAAGTGGCTTTGTGGTTTGAGCCAGAGAAACAAATCTCAGCCAGAAAAAACATCTTCTGGGAATAACAAAGCTACTTCCTAAATCCAAGTTACACTTGGGAAGATTTTTCAAGATTTACACACTCAAGTGGGAACAACATAGGATATATACAGATTTGTCTGTGTATTTCTCAAATACATGAGGAAAAAAGGGATCTAGCTGGTGCCTGAGGTTGGCTTGCACCAATAAGGCTTTGGGGAAGAGATAAAATACAGCAATGCAGTGGAAAACATCTTTCACTAATTAGATCATTATTAGTCTCCTCTGGCTCAAACGTGGGCAGCTTTGAAACCCTAGCTGCTATCAAAGAAGAGATTTGCAGAAGTTCCACAAAGACAGAAAGAAACAATAAAGTCTGATAATATCCCAGTGGGCTGAGAATTGGTAGAGTACACTGACTGCAAGTCACTAATTACAGCAGCTTTGAAATCAGAAGCTAAACAGCAACATGGTGCTTTGGGCCACAGTTCCAAGTGCAGAGAAGGAATGTGCCAAACACACACACCTAGGCACAGACAAGTCATTCCAAAAGGAAACCAGGAAATTGCAGGTGCAGCTGAATGCTTGTGAGCAGACAATTACCCAGTGGGTGATTGAACTGCATATTTCATACACACAATTACCTCTTTGCATCCCTGCATGCATATTTGTGCATTTGACTTCCCTGCCTATCTTTAAGAGTATGACCTTGGTACCTGAAAATACCAAACTTGCCTGAACTGCTGATCCGAATGTCTAGCAGGCATCAGGGTTTTAAGCAGGTGAAAAGGCTGTTTTATCTCATATTGCTGATGCACTGCCTGACATGAAATTGGTACTTTGCTGCTGATGACTTCTCATCTCCTGAATATTTCCCTGGGAAGTTTTGGCATGCAGCTGGCGAGCCGTGCAGCACAAGTGAGGGGAGAGGAGATGTATGTATACCCTACAGGAAGGAAATGCAGATAAAAGGTTTCAAATGAGGTTGAAGCCTGTGATCTTGCCAAATCAAGAAAATGGAAGGTAATACAGGTGCCTGTGGTATAAAGGGCTATCTTTTGCTGTCAAGCAGCTTGACATTTGCTCTGGTTTCAAATACTTATAATCTGTTGTGAAATGCCCTTTGGATTTTGCTGTGAGCAGCTCTGTAGAGGTGTGGGATGTGGGATGGGCAGGCAAGAGGAGGATGGAGGAGTACTGTGATCCTCTGCTGCCACTCCACAGAGCTGTCCAGTGCCTGCCACAGGGTCTGGCACACAGCCCTCATGGGAAAGCAGACCCCTAATTTTTTCAAACCCTGAGGAAAAGCCTCCAGCATGAAACAAGCTCAAAGTAAGTTTGAAGAAAAATGTATTTAACTAGAGGAAAAAGCAGGCTGCTTGACAGCAAAAGATAGACCTTTAGAACAGGCATCTGTATTACCTTCCCTTTTCTTGATTTGGCAAGACTTTTGCTGCCTACTTTGGGGCCCGCATAGCTCTACCCCCTTAATAGTTGTTTATTAGCAGCCAGCAAGCTACAAGCAAGGAGTAAAGAAGTTTTTCCCAGTGCAGGGCCAGCACAGCCCTTACTGCTAAATTTTCCTTGCCTGGGGTAGAGAAGGTAGGGTGACTTTCAAATCTGTTACACTGTCAGGTTTCAGTGCTCTAACTTCACTGTGCTGGCATCCAGGCTCCCAGAAAATGATACTAACCCTGAAATATGGGTCTGATGTAACACCTAACTAAAATGTTGGGGGAAGGGGTTGGGGCTTGTTTGTGCTGCCTCATTTTTACTGTTAGTGGCCTGCGGTGCCTTCCAAGAAAGAGCAACAGAAGGGAACAGAACTTGAAGTAATTGTGCTAAAGAACGGATTTTAGTTGCAGAAAAGTTACATAGTTATTCATTGCTACTCTACAGTAGTTTTCAATGGCCACATAAATGAAATAACTGATGGAAGAAATGAAGGAAAAAAGATATTTCCACCTGGTAGGGGAAAAATCTCTGTCTAAAGCTGCAATGATTTATTAATATATCTAATCAATAGCAATATGTCTGTATCAACTTTACATCTAATTTAAACTTTCAAGGCTCAATGTACTCCTTAAATAATATAATAGATTTACATATTTTAATTATATTTTATGGATTTTATAGTCTTAGAAAAGCATAGCCAGAGAGTTAATATTTGCTGAGCACGACTCTGTGAAATACAGAGAAGATATTTCAGGTCTTGTGCCAAGGACATATCAAGGTGATATTCCTTAGACAAAACAACACTCCTGCATGCATTCAGTTGTGTTATGTGTCTTACAACAGGGAAACTGAGTCCTGAAACAGGAGGAATGAACTTGACCCAGGTCTCAGAGCAGGCAGGGACAGAGTCAAGATGAGGGCTAGCTATGTCCACTCTCCTTTATCCAGACATCAGGCTGAACGAATTATTTGAGAAAAGGGTGGTGTGCCCATAACTGCTTTTTCAACCACATCAGATCAGTTTATAAAAGATCTTCATCTTTCTGCAAACCTTGCATCTGTCTTAAACTATCACAACTGTAACACCAATGCTGACACGTCTAAATTCAAGTACTACCTACCAGTTAAATGCAGTTCCCTTGAACCAAAGTCAACACCTACTGAATCACATCCTCAAGAGCTTCAGCAACCAAAGCAACTGCTGAAGACATGAGTAAAGAAGATTTGAAATAAAAACTGAAATGAAAACACAGAGGAAAGGAGGTCAGCATTGCCAGCTCTCTTGACTCCACTAAAGGACTTTGATACTTCGTGTCTCCTCTACAGCTTCAGCTATTTGGTCTTGTGAGCAGGGAAATAAAGTTTCTGGTTCTCATGACTGTGAAGAAAAAGACTTCAAAATTCCTACTTAATGCAGCCCAAGGAGGTTCTAATCTTAGTCAAAGCCTGCTGGTACTACTGACGTATAAAACACTGCTACAGCACGTAACAACAAAAGAACAAGCAGTCACTTGTCCTTCATTTGTTGACATCTAACATCTCAAAGTCTTCTGCTGATTTAGTAGTCAATCCTCAATTACTCTCCAGCTTTCTTTTCTCCTTGTATAAAACTATTTTCTAGCATCTACACCAGAAATACATCAATAGAGCTCTGTAAGAACCATAAAATCCACAGTGTGGGATGTTTTGCTGTTTTAAGATCTCCTCGCTGATTTAGGGAAATAAATAATTGTTCTCTCTTCCCTTCTACTTCATTTCAAATAACTGTGCCCTTCCGTGCTGTGAACTGCACCATCCTCCTGCCTCGGTTTACACTGTCCTCTTCACAGCAGGTCCTACGGGAGCTGGCTTGAGAATGGCTGCAAGAACTGGGGAATGCAAAAATGGCTACAGCTCTGGGAGAGCAAAATTTGGGTCATGAGTAGTTTGGCTTTTACACTGTGGGACAGAGAGACCACGTAGACAAAGCTTTTACCACCCCTAGAAGTGTTCAAGGCCAGGTTGGATGGAGCTGTCAGCAACCTGGTCTACTGGAAGATATGTTGGCAGGGGAGTTGGAACAAGATGAGCTCTAAGGTCTCTTCCAACCCAGCCTATTCTATGATTCTGCAGTTGTATGACCTGACTGACAGCAGTGCTCAGGAGCCCTGGTGAGCAGAGGGCAACACTGCCTCAGCACTTTTCTCATTTGGATCTCCACTTACAAATTCAGGGTTTATTTAGAGCACTTACTGCTTCTTGCAAGACAGATCCCAGAAATTCTCATTCAGCATGAAATCTGGATTTCCTCACTTGCCTTCATTTTCAGTGACTTCCATGTATAGTTTTGCATTGCATTTTTTCTTTACTGGAAACTTTTGAGACTTCCGTCATGCAAGTATGGGACAACTGTGGCTTGGCCTGGCACAGGGGCAGACAGCAACAGTAGTAAAAACACACCTGGAATTCCTGTTTGCATCTGAGCCTACTTCAGTGCCTGGAATGTGATCCCGTTTTCTGGTGCGGGCAGGTCCAGTGAGACCCTCAGTGTGTTATATCTTAACAACCTCTGCTAGTTTGGACTGGTTAGAGTTAATTTCCTTCACAGCAACTGGTACAGGACCTTGTTTGGGATTTCTGCTGGAAACAGTGATGATAAATCAGGGATGTTTTCATTATCTCTGAGCAGTATTTGCACAGAGCCAAGGCCTTTTCTGCTTTTCACCCCACCAGTGAGGAGGCTGGGGGTACACAAGGAGTTGGGGGGGACACAGCCAGGACAGCTGACCCCAACTGACCCCAGGGCTATCCCAGACCATGTGGTGTTGTGTTCAGGAAATGCTGGTTTAGGAATAGCAACTAGTGATTTAATTAATCTCTGTTATCTGCTACCCTCATGAACTCTATCATGTAACTAGTTTATTTTCATCTTTAAATAAGTCCTAGTTGCTGGTCCTAATACCACTTTCCCTGAATATGCACACACATGACATTGTTTCAGTGATTTTCCCAACAGATGGTATTTAAATGAAGTATAAAATATCACTAAACCACAAGGGTAGGAATTCCCCACAAAAAGCCAACCTGTGATGGCTGAAACAGATACCTATTTTGAGATATTTCCTGAGGGGGCACTTCTTTAGAGAGCAACACAAAATCTCTACAGATTTACATGGTGCTTGTGTTCCAGCAACATCACTTTTACAGAGTTTCAATACAAGAGAAAACACTAATGCCTTCTAAGGCACACATTAGTTAATCAAGGTCAGTCCCAGGGTTACAGCTGTGTCCACACAGTCCTACCTGTGTCAGATCAGTCCTACCTAAACAGTTGAGACTGTGTCAGCCTTGACCTCTGGACAAGGTCTTTCCTCTTCTGGCTCAGCTCTACCTTCAAATCATAAAACAAGTTTCATTATCTTCTCTGGAGAACCCAAATGCATCACTTTCCCATTATTGTCAATGCTGTTACCAGCAGGAACTTGTCTCCAGGGTCTCATTTCTCAGAGGGTGTCCCTGCTCCCTTCAGCCTTGGCTCCAATTCCAGCTCTCCCTGATGTTTCTGCATTTGCTCAGTAAACACACCATGTTCTGTATAATGTAAAACATGAGCATCTCATACACTGATAAAATTACTTCTGTGCTTACACAGCTACTTAATTCCATTTTGCCATTGATTTGTCATTTTAAAGTTAAATAATAAACATGGATTGCAGCCAGGATACTGAGTCCTTCGTTCTCCCCCTCTAGTTTTTGATTTATGTGTTTGTTTATTTACTGATAGATTTAAGTACTCCCTTTTGCATTTCACACATAATCTGGAAAATCCTGGGGATTTACTTTCACAATTGATTAGAAAAGTCAATGTTTTACAGACAGGATTAAAATGGGAAATATCTAGGAGCCTTGATGGAATCTTATGACAAATGGTATTTCCAACAGGCTCTCCAGCCTTAAAAACCTGTGTTGTGTGTTTTCAAGCACTGTGAAGATATAACCATTTCCTGTTACAGGTATCATGTCAATTAAAGAAACACACTTGACTTGCTCATTTGTTCTTTGTGGGACTGCCTTGTGGGCTTTCCATTTAATTAGCACGTGGGAAAAGATGTTTTCTGTTTACTGGTAGTTTTCTTCTCTTTGAGATTAAATCAGACAGGCTGGAAGGCAATGCTGAGGCAAGCAGTGCATTTCCAATATTGTCATTTCAGTAAACTAAATTTTAAAATTCTAAAAATGTCGACACATGACATTTTGGTTTTTTTTCTTTTCTGTTTTAGCTCCAAACCATGTATTACTTCTTCAGTGTTATTTACTTTTAAATCTGTGTTTAGAATATTACTAATGCTTTATGACAGGGCAAACTGCTTTTCAGCTTTTTGATTCTCTGTCAAATGGTGAACCTGGCTTCCTTTTGATCCACTCTCACAACCAAAGCAAGCCAGACCAAATCAGTTATTCACACACAGCTGACTCCACAGTGGAATAATTTTCCAGATCATGAAATTTCACTGCAGAGTGATAAAAAGTTTAGGCTGGTATCAAAGAGTAGATTACAGGGCAGCCTGGAGAAAAGAATTAGACCTACTGCTAATCGCATTCTCCTGGGGCTCAAGCCCTCTTGCTGCCCTTCCCTGGTAGTGCTGGGTGGTGAAACTCAGTTCTGCTGCACAGAGCCATCAGTGGTTTGAATGCATAACAGGTGCCTTGTTTTACTGTTCTTCGTTAATTTAATGCCAAAATGTGGGGAGGAAAGGAAAGAGATTGTGTGCTGGGTCAAGAAATTCCTAAACAGAGCAAGGCATTCCTACATTGTTAGCTGACCACTGGAATTCACAAAAGGACAGTCAATATTGATTGACCCTGCCTGCTACAGAAAGGTCAAATAAGCAGACATGATGAAGTGATGGGAAAGCACTGTTTGCGTGTCCCGGCGCAAGACCATCACATAAAGCCAGAGACAGACAATGCACAGAGACCCACACAAGTCTAAGGCACTGGAAAGCACCCCAGTTAAATGAAAATAACTGTCCCCATTAAGTGGCAGCAGCCATTGCTTAATTGCTACCCAGGGAGGTATCCTAATTGAGAGCAGATGAAGTTTAGCACATCTTAGGCAGTAGATTATTGCTCAGATATGAAGGAAAGGGAAGAAAAGGAAAATCAGAAATATGAGACTAAGGCATTTCAGTCTAAAGCTGAAGGTGTTCATTTTCACTGGATAAAACCAGAGCAGGGCTGGGGATCCACTGAATTGGCATGTCTTTCTCTCCTCATCCATAAGGTCTGGGTCTTGCAGGGGCTGGGCTGAAACGTTCCTGTTTTTCCACTTGTTTGCTTCCAAGTGGGGAAGGAGCAGGACCTGAGTCCACCTGCCCCAGCTTGACATTTAACACAGCCCAGGCTGGACCTCAACCCTGCAGCCATGCTCTGGCTCTGCTTGTTCTCTGGGGCCCAGAGCAGCTCAAAAGCACCTTTTCTTTTCAGGTAGAATCAGGACCCCTATGCGCAGTCTAAATGCCCTGGCCCTAGTGAAGACCCTGGCTTTGTCAAGATAATGTGACTCTTTTTTTTCCTTTTCCCTAACCCAGCAATTCCTCTTTCTTTGGAACAGCTTTGACCTTTAAATGAAGATGCATGCCAAAAAAAACCCAGAGCTTGTTATCAAGACAATCTGTGGCACAGGCTGTGTGGTAATGTCCTCCTGAGGTGATGAATCAGATCTATCAGTGTCTAGATACTAAGGCCTTTTTTATCCTTGCAAACTCAGGGCTTTCCAAATCTTTAAGCCTGATCAGAGATAGAGCACTACAAGAGCTTACTTAAATCTCAGCAAGCAGAAAAGAGGGTGAGGGGGAGAGAACTCACATAAAATAAAGACTACTTTTTAAAGATAAAACATAACTCCAGGTACAAGGGAAGCCTTTAGAGAACAGAAGAGATCTTTGTCAGGAATGTATCTCATTTAGTCCCATTGTTTCACTGCATGCTTTGCAGAAAGCCAGCCTTTTTCCCCAGGTTTTGGGGTTTTATTCCTCCCTTCCTGATGCCAGTTTCCATTTCATTAGGAAATGAATTACCGATAAGGTGCTAGTCCCATCTCCATGCAAGCAGACCTCAAACACAGGGTAGTCACGGAAAAGAAAATATACAGTCTTGCGACCTGAAACCTGAATGCTTTTACAAGTACAGTTTTATTTCTGTTGTGCTGTGTTATGGATGGCTGTTGTTTAGTGTTTATGGCATGCAGGCAAAGAACTCCATGTCAGAGTACCTATGGTTAGATACCTTCAACACATGCCAAGGTCCCAAAGGGAGAAATTTTCAAAGGAAAATGCACAGGGCAGAAGAATTCCTAAATTTCCACACAATTTCCTCTATAGGCTCTGTGAACTCAACCTTCTTGGTTCACAGCACATTACCGGAATGCTGTACCCATGTCCCTGAAAGCCTCAGAGGGATCTCTCATTTTCACAGCTGGTGTACTGCACACACATTTGTTTGCGGATATATATGCCCAGACAAGGAGACAATCACGTTCTTGTAGCTTGAGTACCTCTGTAATGAGGCATAGTGCTGTCGTGGGTTTTGCACAGAGAAGTAAGCTCCAGAAAAGCCATGTCAGCTTGAGCCTGACCTTTCGTTGAACAATGATGCAGATCAGGATATTTTCTGCGTAACGTAGCTGCACACTGAGCACACATGAGTTGTCACAGGACAGTCTACACCCAAACGTCCTTAGTCTGATGATCCCTGAAAAGCTGAGTCCTGACCCACACAGCAGTTAATTTTGGCTACTTCAGGTATTCCATAGTGAGAGAGGAAGAGAGGGGACATCACTTTTCTATCCCCTGCCTGAACTCAGCCTCCACTCAGACTGATTTCTCTGACACACAAACTAAGCTGCTGCCAGAAATACGCATCTTGGAGCTTGAAAAATGTGTTTTTCCCAGGATCATCAGTCTAATAAAATACAGTTCTGCCTACGACCCCAGTCTCTTTCATATCCTCTGACAATACTCCTACATGACTATTATGATGCTGCACAAGTCTTCACAGCTTCCAGCTATGTTTTTGTTAAATTTCAGTTGGATAGCCACAAACTAAAACAAACACAGTATTTGCAAAACCTTGTCCCTCAGCTTTATAAGGTTAAGATTTATAATGCACACATTTATTTTATGCAGCTTCTAAGTGACTAATCTAATGTCTCCTCCATTTAAAGGAGCATTCTGCAGAAATGTACAGGATTGATTCACTTGTAAGATGTGCTGGAGTGGCACTCACCACTTTCACTCACATCACCAAAACACTTTGGGAATTGTTGTGCTGGGCATTTGATCAAACTCCTGCGCAGATACAATTCCCACAAGCGCTTCTTAGTTTGAAGATCCAGATTTACTAAACAGCAGCCTGATTTTCAGAAGAGCAAAAGATCCAGCAGCCTTCTGAGTCTCCCTCCCCTGTTTTTCTCCAAAAACAATGCATGTGCGTGACTTCTATTCATTCCTGCAGACATGGAGTATGATGCCTAAGTCCACCTGTTCCTACAAATTACTTAAAATCTTAAGAGATAATACATAAAGAGATCAACGACACTAAGAACCTGATAACAGCATCACAGACTGAGCATCTCAGGTGCTTGCAGTCAAAGCCACGAGTTCAGGGATGACAACACCAGCAGTCAGGAGGAAGTCTGGCAGAATGAGCCAAGGGCAGCCAGGGAGGTAGTCTAGCAATGGTGGACTTGTTGGAAGTCTTTAGTCAGATTGCTTCATTTCTCCCAGTGCCTCCTGTCAGATTTGGCTCATCACCCCTTGTACAAAACCTTCTTCACATGATGTAGGTAAAATGCCAAAGGCCACGGTGAAACCTTGATTCTCTGTAGCCTATCAGAGCCCAGAAGTACCCCCGCCACGTAACTCTTAGAATAAAAACTTTACCACCTTCTGTTTCTTCTGGAAAGTACCTTAACTTTGCCAATTGTATTTCTTTCTTTCTAGTTCTACAGTGAATTGCTTTGTGTCCCAAATCTCCTTGTAACTTAGTAAATCTCTTATGCTTATTTTAATGTTGCATTATTTCTCAGCACTCCCTGTCTGTTTTCATCTTCCTGCTGGTCCATGTTTTCTGTTCTTATTAAAGAATTTACAGGTCAAGGACTGTCCTTTTTCTGTTCCTTGTTGTGTGGGGATTTTTCACCTGTGTATTTTCTATTCTTCTGCATTCGTATAATGCACAGTGCAGAGAGTTTTCAGTAATGAGTTCGAATGTTTTCCATCACCGACAGTTTTGTTTCCTTTATATCTATTTCCTCCCTTATGCTGGAGCAAAAAAGGACATCTCCGATATGCTGTGCCTCAGCCCATTGATTAAGTGGGGAACTTTTCTATGCAGTAATTATTGTTGTCTAAGCTATACCCAAGCCCAGCAAATCATTTTTATTTCAGTATGCTCTGCAACTCAGAGAAAGAAGCCTTAGTCATAGTTAGACAGCATATGAACTGCTAGAAAAATCCCAGGTTGTGCACAGATCATTTATAACCTAGCCAGCCCACTGTTTGCAGAGGGTTTTGCCCACTAAACATCTCATAAATCATTGACTTCCTTTAAAAAGATAACAATAATTTCAAAGAGTAAGTGGGATTGGTCTGGATCATTATGTTCTCCCTCTGGGGCAGGGAGTTGAAAGTTTTAATTTTCTTTCATCAATCTAAGTCATCACCTAAGGCCAGAGTGTGATGTTTGACTTCCACTACTGGAAACCTTAGTAAGAGAGATCTGAGCACCCTCCATAAAGGTCTTGAGAGATGCTAGTGCAGTTGTTCAGGAATTTGTGTCATAAGATGACCACTTGTGAGCACAGTATTGTGACCCTGTGCCAAGCCCCCTGTGGGACCAAAGCCTAAAGCCACCAGCAGCAGAGCCTGCTTGTCATGGGTTTACAAATAAAGAGAAGGGAGCAGAAAGATGTCACTTTTGCGATCAGGACCTTCTGAACAAGTCTCTGTGTAGGCATTATAGGGCACAGCCAGAATGATTTCAGCATGGGTTTGGTATCACTAAATTCACTGCACATGATGTGCAGAGTTGATTTGTGCAGAGAACGTGTCTGGGGTTTCGACACATCTGGCAACCCAAGCTGTCCCTTCAAACTAGCTCACTGACATTCAGGAGCTAGAATAATTGTTCTAAATCTTTCAGATCTAGGCAGACAAAGAAAATATAGCCTCATAAACTCAGCTGTACTGTTCTGACGGCAGGATGGTTCCTCCTCCAAAGCAGCCACTAAAGCTACGCTGATGCTCCCTCCATGTGACGTGTCTGTGGTGTGCAGCTGTCTCCCCATCAGTCCAGGGCTGTATCCCCCACTGCACTGGAATCTCACTTTCTGTTTGTTCTTTCCAACACTGGGCGCAGTGGGCTTTTCTGTTACATTTGTGTAACCCAGGACCTTAAGTTCATGGCTGCTGCTCTGATGTGCCACCATTCCAGCCACAACAACCATAACAGAAACAAGGGCAGCCCTGAGCTAAGCATTTTTCCTTCAATTAATCTAGTGGCTTTGTTTCTTGCAAAAACTGCACATCCCTATAATATTTTCCCCAAATATGCTAATTATTTTAAATAATTCTTGTTCTGCTGAGTC
>VZTD01000025.1:73418-92681 GCA_013397725.1 Rhagologus leucostigma | reverse complement strand
TTTTTTAATGTATTATATATTATATAATAATAACAGAATGCATAAAACATAAAACAACTCCTCTTGCAGAAAAGCCAATTTTCAATGACGTGATGTGAAAATGGGTGGGTCTGAATTTGGTATTTTCCTTATGGGGTGAAGTATTGATTGACAGTTTATAGCTGCATGGTTATTAGACAGCAGCATTGCAATCAACCACAATTAATTAATTAATTCTAAAGCATCTTTTTGGGTCTGTGCATAAAAATCGGTGCTGCTTCTGGAGGCAGTGGTGCAAAAGGTACATTGTGAGGGCTGTGTTTCTGTGGGATCTTCCTAGCACAATGTCCAGGAATTTCAGCTGCAGGCCAGATCACAAAACCCATCCTATTTTTCACTTTTATTGGCCTAGGAACAGCAGAGTTGCCATAACAGGCTAGGGGAAAGGTTGGCTTAGCTCAGGATTTCTTAGGTGTCAGTGAGTAACGTAAGGGCAAACCTACAGTGACACCAAAGCCTTTCTATTCCCAGGTATAATCCTTGATTTATTCCCAGATATAGTACTGAATTTTTAAGCTAGATGTCCTTGCAAACTGTATTCTTTTTACTTTTTTTGATTCCATAAGTGCAGAAGGATATTTACATATTAAAATAACTTACTGATTAATTGCAAATAACTTGCTTTAATTATTTGAAATTTATTGCTCTGTAATAATTTTGTAATTGAATTATTTTAATCTCTTTAATTTACCTTTTCCTTCCCCTGCTCTGGTTCTAGAGCCACAACCTCCAGCTCTGCAACTCTCCATAATAAAGCAGTGCCTTGCTTTTCCAAAGAAGAACTGATGGTAGCAGGATTCCTATGAAGAAATTCCTGTTGGAACACCTAAGGAAGGAACTACAGCTGGGGCTTTTTCAGTTCCCCTTCCGAGCCTTTCCAAGGCAGTCATTATTCCTCTCTTTTGACTTTGGAACACCCTGCTTCTACTGTGGTTCCTAAACCATTCTAAAACCTGTATTCTGGTTTCAGTTCACTATTTTCTTCTGGAAAAATGGAAAAGCAGGATTAAGGAAAACTGCCCGACCAAAGCCAGTGTGTTGGGTGCTGCTGTAGGCCAGTGCAGGCCTTGTGGAAGGATATAAACATCACAGAATATATTTCCTATATTTTCCAAAAGATTTTTAGGTTGCTGGAGCAACCAACTAAACAGAAAATTAATTCTTCAGGCCCTGAGTCTGAGCAGCACAGAGACAGGGACTAAAGAATACAAGTGATGTGTTTCTAGTATGGTTTTCCTTCTAAATCCTCCAGTTCTGGGCTGCCCCCACAGTCCAGGGGATTACAGTCACAGGACTCATGGACCCAGCCTTGCTCACGCTGGCAGAATTCCATTTAAGCACACAGATTTCCCACCTCTGCTCCAGACTGTACAGCAAATGTGTGCCAGGTATACTAAGAGCAAACATTTTCTCTCCTAGTAATGATCTTTGGGGTTTTTTTGTTTGTTGGGTTTTTTTGGGTTTTTTTTTTTTTTTTTTATTTCAGGAAGATTAATAAGATGCTTTTTGGACTTCTTTTTTCTGATTGAGTTAGTGGAATGACTTATACATCTCCAGCAGAGATCCATGGATTTAAAAGCTGCCTGGAACACTGTGCCATTGCTGTGCTTGTCACTGAAGTTTGCTTGTCCTTTGTCTTGCAGAGGGCTGTGATTGCTTGATTTTGTTTGGGAAAGCAATTACTGTGTGAAAGGAAAAATAGGTAATTTTCTTTTTTCTGTGAAGGCTCTGCTTCATTTTGCTGTTTCCTTGGGGCTACAAAGAGAAGCTGCTGAATAGAGACCCAAATGAGCTGTAAGCAGTGAAAGAAAAACACAAACCATATTTTTAAAGGATCTCCTTGTGGGGTTCTCCTCACCGAGTAACCAAAGTTAAACCACATTATATCAAATAGACAATAAACGTAATGACTCCAATTGTGGTGATATCATAGAACTACTGAATGGGAAGGGACCCACAGGGGTTATCAGAGCACAGCTCTGGTCTGAACTAAAGCAGTTTCCTCCCTGCACTAAAACAATCTGAAGTGGTGTTGATGCTTTGAGTCCAAGCCGAGCCCATCCATCACAGGGCTTGGTTTGCATCTCTGGAGGACAAAGCACATTTATTACCTAAACATGAAGCATAATGAGAGTGCTTGGTTACAGCCACACAGCAGTGATGCATCGTTACCTCCTGTGTGTCTCAACTTCCCCGTGGAAAGCTCAGACTTAAGAGTTAATTTGTAATTCATGAGAAATAAATGTGAGTCTCTGGCTGAGAACATCCCACTATGCAGGAATACCAACGAGGACAGTGCCACAAGTGGTCACTTTCCCCCAGCAGAAGAGCCAAAGGTTATGGCTATTTGTTATTGAAACAATTTGATATTTATTTGGAAAGGTCAAATAACAATGCTGGCCTGTGGAATAGAAATTATAATACAGCTGGAAAGGAGTATTATTTCTACTTAAAGTGATTTACATTAAGCTATAAAAATGTCTGTCTACAACCTCTGGATTCTTTATGTTGCAAGGAAAAACAACCACACTGAGAGCCAAAATCTATTAGATAAAGAGAGAGTAACAAATATTTGTTTTCTTGTATTATGGAGTGTGCTGCCCTGACCTGATGGAGTGCAAATCACTCAGCACAACTTCTGTCTCCATAAATCTGTTTACTTCAGCTTGAGGGAAATTCTTTATTTCTATAAACAAGACAGAACAGAAAATGATTTTAGGCACCTAAATTGTGTTTGCTCAGAACACTTTGCTTCCAAGGAGCCTGTTGATATCAGCCTGAGTCCTGAATTTTCTTGAAATCAAACCCTTCAGTGTCTCAGTTTGAGCAGCTGAAATTAAACACCCCAAACCATTTGGAGTGTGTTGCCTTAGGTTTTGTCTGTTTGTTTGCTTCTGCTTGTTCCTTTGCTTTTCCAGTTAATGGAATATTCATTGCTTTCTGTAATCAGCTTTTTCTCCAGTCTCAGCTGAAATGTTTGGAAATCAAGTTTAGAGCTGTCTGGCACACTGAGGGGTTGGTAAAAGAGCCATAACCACCTGGAATATCTCTCCTAGGCTGGAGGAAGATGTCAGAACATTTGCTCCAGAGGCTGCTGTTACAGTAGAATAAAATTGTTTTATTTGCGGTAAATTTAAAACATAACTTTGGGATGTTAATTAGAATATTCATCTGCCTGGTACCTAACCTTTTCAAGTAGAGTACAAGAGAACATCAATTTAGGCACTGGGTAGACACAAATTTGAGAATATTAGGGAGTTTTAGCTTTCCAGTTATTCTTTGGAACACACTACGGTGTCTAGGAACAAATTAATTTCTGCAAAGCTGGAAGGTCTTTCTTAAAAACAGCGATTTACTTTGTAGTAGAAGGAAATTACGAAAAATATCAGAGAATCCAGCAAACGTGCATCTAAAAATCCTGTTCCCTGCTCCATGAGTGTTGCTATACATTAATCTGTAAAAAAAAACAACCAAAAAAAGCTTTGTTCCCTACCAATCTTTGCTTTTCCTTTGTCCTCCCAGAAAAAGAATGGAGAGAAGAGAATAGCAAAGCACACGGGTTAAAGTACGCAGGTGCCCCTCTGCCTTGCCCCTGACACTTCTCTTTGGGTTCATCTTTTATCAGTGTCTCTGCGCAGGAGTTAAGAGCAGCAGGTACCTTACAAAGAGCGGATTACACAGAATATATTCAATACTCAGAACACTGGGAAGACACACAGAACCTCCAGCACACCTGGAAGTGAAAGGTCAGCTCAAGGGACATTTCCTGCACATAACTTCAGCCACTAAAACCAGAATTTCTTTCTCTTTTTCAACTTTTCTCTCTAGATTTCTTAATATATATATATATATATATATGAGAAAGGAAATTCCTTTGTAACTAAAGCAAAAACTTCTTCTGGTTTGTCTTCTTTCCTTTTTTTTTTCATAGAATCACAGAATATCCTGAGTGGGAAGGGGCACATAAGGATCATCGAGTTCAACCCCTGGCCCTGCAAAAAACATCAAGCTTCTCTTTTCTAGAGGTATCTGACCTGCCTTTTCCAATGCCATTCCACAGTGAATGTTTCTGAAGTAAAAGCTATTGATAATCTGGAGTGATGCACCAAAAATGTCCCTGTGAACATTTGGGAAACAGGTCTGGAGTGAAGGTTTTTAGCAAAAAAAGTACCAAGACACTGTGGCTTGAAGAAGTGGTAAATGTAAGAGCAGGATACAGTCTGTGGAAGAGTAATATGTTTGTTTAAAGGAAGGAACAAGAGGGAATTACCTACAGATTCTGTGTGCAGCATGATCCATTTAATCCTTGCTGCTGGAATTTTGCTTCTACCCTCCCATGACTGGCTGCACATTCCCACTGTGCCTTGCTCAGTCACTTGGGAATTTCTGAGCTCACACGAGTTTCTAACCAGCGCTCTGCTTCCCCCTTTCAATCCGCCAAAAATTCTTGTCTCCACTCTTCCCAGTTTTCATGGATCCTCTAAGAATTTAATAACTCCATGTTGTCTAAATGTCTATTTTTAAAATATTTTTCCTTGCTTTTATTTTTTTTTTTCATGTTAAATTAATGTGATAGATGAAGGCATCATCCTGGGAGTGGTGAGAGACAACTTTTCTAAACCTCATTTCCTTATGTCCCATATGGAATATAAACAACACCCATCCACTTTACCAGGCCCAGATTTTCCTTCTTGGAAGAAAGAGTGTGAGACACATTTCCCTTCCTGCCTCAGTCCTGCACCTCTGATAGGAGGGTTTTGCGTTTTTAGAGCTTTTTAGTTCTTTTTAGAACGTTTTAGTTCCTTTTAGAACTGAATCCCTTGCAAAACCAAACCTCCGTAGCAAAATGTCCAAGCACATGTTTCCACTGATTTCTTTGGGAGCTGCAGACAGTTGGTTCATGTTTAAACTTTAAATTCTTTAGGCTGAGGCTTGGAAAAGGCTTGGAGCCAGCCCGTGGCAATGCAGGAGAGCTTTGCCACCAGCTGGGAGCACCGCTGGTGGTGGGGAATGGAATTTCTTGGACCTCCCAAAGACTTCTGTCTACCTGCAGCTCTCCACTGCCACCACCAGTAAAGGGCATCTCACAGACCTTCTAATTACACCCAGAAAAAGAATTGTAACTTGCTATTCACTGTTTCAACTCCTATTCATCAGTTCTATCCATCAGCTAAAAATGCTGATAACCAGCAGAGCGCTTGGAGATCATAGATCTGGATTTCACCAGTGAGGCAAAGTCAACTTCTCTTTCAGTTCCCTTCCAAAGGAAGGAGTCTGGGGAGGTGGTTTCTGTATGCTCTGACCCTCCGATTCCTTAACTGAAGGCTGAAAATTCTCACAAGCGAAAACCACAACTTTGTTGCAAAATTGCGCTTGTAATTCATCAAGGCAAAATGTTCAATTAGTTCAGATGTGGGATGCTAGAAATGTTATAAATGTGGCAATTTAGTCCCTTTCCCTGACTCCCTTTCATTCAGATGCTGGAATTAGTTCTAGTGTCAGTTTGATCACCTTTTCTGTTCACTCTGACAACCCAACAACCTTCTAGTGCTCATCTTTATCTCCTACCTACAACAAAGGATAATACAATTCTCAAAACTTGTCCTTAAAAGAGCTGAAACTCCCCTTATAAGCCTGATTTTGGTGAAGTTGTTGTTGTTGATTTATTGTTCGGGGGTTTTGTTTGGGTTTTTTTCCTCCCTGAAGGTCACATTTTCAAACTCTGATCGTATCCCCATTAAAGCAGTAAAATTGCGAATCACTGGCTCTAAAGCCCAGGGCTGTGTGTTTCCTTGGGCACAGCATGCAGGTCAGTATTTCCTGCTGTTCCACCTGCCCTGGGAGCAGGATTATTCCATCCAGCATCCCTGGGAGCAGGGTCATTCTGTCCCTGTTCCATCCCACACCTCCAAACAGGCCCTGTTTGTCATGCAAGGCTTCACTTTTCTTCAAAGTGCAGAGAACTTTCCCTCAATTTTGATGAATTTCTCTGCCCTTTTCTGAGCAGCCGCTGAGGTTTCTCCGTGCACGGCTTCCCTTGGACTGCTGAGATCCCTGGGGTAGGGAAGGGACAACATTTGCACACCTGCACATGAGTCAACCTGAATTCCAAGTGAATTGGGCTCCACTGATACTGGAAATGGTCAGCCACAACTCAGGGGCATTAGGTGAGTCTTCCATTCTTGACAGAGAACAGGGAAAAATAATAGGATGGAATGGTTTGTTGCTTTGGTTTTGGGGTTTTTTTAAAGTTTATATAATTCTTTAATATAAAATATGTATTTAGTAAGTGTAATAGACACACACAAAATGCTGCTGGATGAACAAGATGTGCTCTCCTCCTTTATTCTTCCCTCTTTCCATGGCATTATATATGATTTTTCTATGTTCCTGTATTTCTGTATCATACTAAACCTTGTCCTTTTTTTTTTTTTCTGTCTGCCATAGGGACAGAAAGCTTTCTAACTAAAACATAGAATCACAGAACCTCACAGTGGTTTGCATTGTAAGGAACTTGTCCTGTGACCACAGTTCCCGATGGATTGTCCCTCTCTGCTTTCCCTGTAGCCCTTACAAACCCTGGAAGGTGCTGTGATGTCTCCACACAACCTTCCCTTCTCCAGGCTGAACTCTCCCAGTTTTCTCAGCCTGTCTCCAGGTCAGGTGCTCCAATCCTCTTAGCTCATGGCTTATTCCTAATCTCTAATTTAAATCTATTGCGTGTCAGTTTGAAGACATTCCGCATTGTCCTATCAATGTTAAGGCCTGGAGGGACAGGACACAGGGGATGGCTTCCCACTGCCAGAGGGCAGGGATAGATGGGATATTGAGAAGGAATTGTTCCTTGTGAGGGTGGGGAGGCCCTGGCACAGGGTGCCCAGAGAAGCTGTGGCTGCCCCNCTCCACACAACCTTCCCTTCTCCAGGCTGAACTCTCCCAGTTTTCTCAGCCTGTCTCCAGGTCAGGTGCTCCAATCCTCTTAGCTCATGGCTTATTCCTAATCTCTAATTTAAATCTATTGCGTGCCAGTTTGAAGACATTCCGCATTGTCCTATCAAGGTTAAGGCCTGGAGGGACAGGACATAGGGGATGGCTTCCCACTGCCAGAGGGCAGGGATAGATGGGATATTGAGAAGGAATTGTTCCTTGTGAGGGTGGGGAGGCCCTGGCACAGGGTGCCCAGAGAAGCTGTGGCTGCCCCTGGATCCCTGGAGGTGTCCAAGGCCAGGCTGGACACTGGGGCTTGGACCACCCTGGGCTGGTGGAAGGTGTCTCTGCCCACAGCAGGAAGTGGAACTGGATGAGCTTTAAGGTCCCTTCTAACCCAAATTAGTCTGGGATTTTATGATTCTATGAATCCTATACTCATGAGAGATAGTTGAAACATTTCAATAAGAGAAATTATCTCATATTTATACAGAGCTGGAAGTGCCCAAAAGCACTTTATAAGCCTAAAGACAAGCACAGGCATTAAATGAAAGCATCTTAACTGCCACTGAAGTGTCATCTGGTTTTAAACAGGCAGCTTGCTTCTTAATGTGTCAGAATGATTGCAGAGGCTCTCAGTGCCCAAAAGAGGGAAAAAAAGCATAGCCTGTTAGGGAGCAGGACGAATTTCAGTGAAAATATAGCACACAATGGAAAACTCAGGTAAAATTCCTGTGGCTGGATTTTCAAGAATGTCTCTCACAGGTGAGCACGAGGTTCACATGCTCGTTGCTTTAATGCAGGCACCACAGAATCCCAGAATTGCAGACTGGTTTGGGGTGGGAGGGACCTTAAAGCCCATCCCGTGCCACCCCCTGCCATGGGCAGGGACACCTTCCACTAGCCCAGGTGGCTCCCAGCCCTGTCCAACCTCGCCTTGGACACTGCCAGGGATCCAGGGGCAGCCACAGCTTCCCTTTATTTCCCTTCATTTATTCAGGCTACTCCCACAGTGTTGCCTCTTCTTCAGAAAATATTTCCAGGGAATTTCCAACTGGTTCCACGGTAATTTGACACGGGTTTGTCACCACGTCCTTCATAAAGCAGAGCTCTGATCCCTTTTGAAGGATCCCCTGCTTTGTGGCAGGGCAGCACAACTCCCCTCCAAACACACTCTGGGTTGGAATGCACGGCAATGCCTCAAATTTTGATTTTTCAAAATGTAATCAAACATTTCAGTTCTGACAAATCAGATATTCCAGAGGGTTGAAATTGTTAAATAAACGTGGAAAAGTACAAACATGGTTGTGCTTTGTTCCAGATCGAAATTTTGCTTCTGCCATTTCCCTTCTGTTCTGCTTTCCCAGTAAGCATTTGGGGCACAACACATTAATTTAAACAAAACATATATTCCTTTAATACACTGAATCAGTACAAATTCCATGTGCTTTCCAATCACTTGGTTTAGATATTATTTTTAGGGAAATTATGAAAATAAACACTTCAGAATGCATATACAGACCCATGTTATGGACTGGATCTCTCACCATAAAACCAAAAAATGTCTCTATTCATTTTCTTCATTACAAATGTAGCAATAATTTCTTTTCTGGTCAGTTCTTTCTCTCTGATGTCTTTTTCCAGACAAACATCCAGGACAGCACTGTCACCACCACCTACATTTGCTTCCTCCCTGATACTCCAGACTCCAGCTCTGCTCAGCCACCACCTTTCCAGGCTGGATTCCCACTCGGAAGTCTTGGTTCCTTGTTGCTTGGCATGTCTGACCAGAGAAGCCAAGCCTGCTAACTTCCCTTCTTGACAATTTGTCAAAAGGCACATTAAGAAATAATTGGAGAGAAAGCACACAGATTTGGAAAATGGATTGAGTCATTTTTCTTCAATGCTTGACTGGACAAGTTACAAGACACCTTGGTCTGTGCTCTCAACGAGACAGAGCTGCTGCTCTAACAAAAGAAATATTACTGTCTCCAGCATCCTGAACTCTTGGGATTTACTCAGGTAGGCTCTTGATTTAACAGCAAAGGCAGCAGGTAAAAGAGCTGGCGTTTTTAGGTCAGTCTTTGAGTTTTGTTTGTCTTTTTTAAAAATTAAATTTTTCACGTCATTGTTTGGCTTTGCCACAGATGACCAAAATAATATAGAAAAAAATAAAGGATTTTAAATCTAGTTATTCTATGAAAATACTTGAAAACTGGGGTATTAGGCAATGGTTGGTTTTGGAGAAAAGATATATTCAATTACAAAAGTCAGAGCTCCCATTATGGGGGAGTTGTGCTGGGGGAGGAGAGAGGCCTTAATTCATTGTACAGAATAAAAATACTGAAGTAAAACAAACCCAACCTGCCAACCAAGCAAAATCCTTTATAGTACAAGAACCAGAATGATTTATCCCCCCTGAGAACCTGGCCTCATGTTGCTATTAGAGATGGGAGGATGTATTAGCTCTGATAATCACCACAACAAAACAAACATTCAGCCTGGGCCTTCTCTCCCAAGGATTTATGAACCCTCTCATCTGATTTCTTTATTTCTCATTATCATTAATAATCAGAATGGACTCAACATTTTGTCACCAGGACATGGTAATCAAACAGAGGAGTTTTCCAGCATGCATAGAAATACTTGGCAAAGGAAAGGAGGGTGGCACAAAGGGAACAAATGCGTGGAAGCAAATCACCCTTGTCTCAGACACAGAAGATATCGGGGGTGTTTTTTCTGGCTCCTCTGCTAAACAAATTTCGGGATGGCCATGTGCAAGATTTTTGTCCTTTTAATGAGCTGCAAGTCAGGTTTTATATAAAATGACATTTTGATCTTCCTCTTGAGGTTAAACTTTGCCTTAGTGTTGTTGCATTCAATTCACCATAACTGTGTCCTTGGGTGAACTCATTTGTGTTGTTTGAATAATTCTTACAGTTCTTAAGAAGGAAGAACTCCAAATTTCAGTTTCTAATCATGGAATATAGTGCAAGTTGTAAGGTAATTGATATGATCATAATTTCATTTACAGAAGTTTTCTGCCTTTGCTTGAAAATTCTGCATTCCATTCAACTTCTGGTGGCTGAAGTATCTGGCTTCAAATTAATTTACCAAATCTAACTGTGACAACACTGCTGCATCTGGAACCTTCTGGGAACATTTTGTGGACTGATGAGTTTGTGTCCAAACTGGTACCTAAAATACCACATGGGTTCCAGCTGTCCCCCGAAATGAATGGATGGATCAGAATTAACTGCAACACACAGAGTTAAAGAGTTCTCAGATTTTAACAGGTACTCCAAGATAAACACACGAGGTAAACCTTGGCTGCCACCTCTTTGCTTACCAGGAAGGAGAAAATTGCTTCCAAGTTCAATCCATGGGCTGCCAGTGGCATCAGAGCAGCACAGCATTTCCTATGTTCCACACTTATTGAATAATCTCTATGTTCATTGCTCTCTTCTTATTATTTGATAATAGGAAAATTGAACTAATAATTTATCTTAGGAAGAAGCTCTTCACTGCGAGGGTGGTTACAAGGGAATTCTTCTCTGTGAGGGTGAGTCCAAACCTTTCTGTGTTTCCATGATTCCCTGGTTCTGTATTCCAGGGTACAAGTCCACATTCAGCTCCTGGAGATTAAATGCCAGCACTGTCTCCGTGATTTCTTGTTTTGTGCTTGGAATTTTGGCAGATTCAGTGAAAACCAGGGAGTCTCTGTAGTGCAGAGGGATCTCTCCTGCTGAAGGGTGGAACCATTTCTGCTGCAGGAAAAATGAAGAGGAGGAAGACAGAGCAGGAAAATTGGCAGTGTAGAGTGGAAGCTTAGAGCTTCCAATCAACCCCGAATTCCATGTGCATAAACTGCCTCCAGTCAACCCAAATTCCACGTGCATGAGCAGCAGTGATCCGCTTGTTAGCCTTGCAGACAAACACAAATGTAATTACATTGATTGGGTTGCTGGGCTTGGCACACGTCCAGCCTCGGGAACATCCCAGGATCATCCTGAAGGGCTGCATTTGTCCACTCCAGAACAGGGCAGAAGGACGTTCTCTTTCCCCACACAAATTCCCAAAAAAACCTGCCAGAATTTTAAAAAGTTGGCAATACTGCTCTTATGACTTATTCATTCTCTTGGTGATCCAGAGTCTTAAACTTTGGAAAATAGCATGTCTCTTTGTTCATGTATTGATTTATAATAGTGTCTCAGTTATCAATCTGGCCTGTGTCCATATGGTGCTGAAAAGGAAATTAATTATTAAATTAATAATTAAAAATTATGGGGTGTTTTAGGAAGAAATATCACAGGAAGGTGCAGATGAGAAATTCAGACGGTTCTCAGTGGTGGACAGTGATGGGATGAGAGGCAACAGAGACAGTAGGAGCACAATGAAATCTAACTTCATTATTTGAATTACGCTACTAATTAATTAAATCTAGGTTTGTTTGTTTTTGCTTTTTTTTAATTTTCAAGATGATCAAATATTGGAATAGTTTTCTCAGAAATGTTGTGAAATCTCCACCCCTGAAGATTTTCAAAACTTGACTGATCAGGTCTCAGAATAACCTGATCTGGTTTGACCTGCTTTGAAAAGGAGTTTGGGCTCTATGAGATCGGAGGGGCTTTTTCATCCTAAATTAACCAATTAATTAAAGACACACACATGACTCTAGATAAGCAATATTTACTAGTTTATATTTTATAAGGCATTTTAAAAGATTGTAAAGGTATTTTCCTACCAGTTGCTTTAATGGCAAATAAAGGTCATGAATGACATTTTAAAAATCAAACATTGTTTGAGTTATAAATGAATCAATCAATAAACAATTAGATGGAAAATGAGGATAAATGCATTTTGAGAGCTTAAGTTCTGCATTTTTATGCATTTCATACTTATGCACAAGATAATTTTTCCAAGGAAACCTGAAAAAATCTTACAAATCTGAAGATCTCCCTGGGAGGGTTTCAGCTACATACTGGGGATGAGAGTAAACTCTGCTTAATGTTTAGCTGATATTTATTGCTTTTTTTAATCTCGGATCTTACAGGAGACTCAGTTGATATCCAAACACTTGCAAAAAAAAAGAAAAATATTGTGAATCAAGTATCTTGGAAAAAAAGAAAGGAAAAGTCTTGAAATTAAGCCACGTTTTTGCTGCATAATAGAAACGCTTTGTAGCCCTTTCTGTTTAAAAGTTATTTGCCTTTATTAAAATAACGACACAGGCACTTGTGGTAGCACTTTCTGAAGGATCAATAACCCAATAAAAATCTTGCAGAGGAGCAATAAGAGGAATTAGAGTGGACAGATTAGGCAGACTCCAAAAAAAAAAAGTGTTTGTGCATAATTTGTGAGTGTAGCGGTCCTTTGTTGCATTTCAGTTCATTCTGAGGCAGAGATTTGAAATTATTCAGCACCTGGGGTTTTTCTGGAGCTGGAAAGACTCCGGCTGCAGATAGATTTATCTTGTGGAAGTTGGAAAAGGATACTTAAACGCCTGGAAAGTGGAACAAGAGCCCTGCATTGTGCTCTGATTTGGCTTTGGGGAATTCAACCCAACCTTTCTTAAAGCGCTTAGACAGGAGCTGTGGAGACTTTACGGGAGCCAGGGGAGGGACTTCTATTGCCTCCTCTAAACTGAAGGGTTTATTTTGCCTACACAAGGCTAATAAATTCCAAAGGGAATAATTACCAATAACCTGGAATGCCGTAGCTGCAGATGTTTGCTTTCAACTCTTTTGCAGCTCTTATTGCCCAGGTTTAAAGGGATTCTCTGCGTGAGCATTTTTAATTAATAGTTTTCTCTGTGCGCACACATGGCTGGAAGCTGCTTCCCAAAATCAGAAAAACCATGTTTTAAAGGACTTGTAAATATTGAACACTGGGTTGCTTTGAATCTCCTGCAGGATGATGGTGACCTAAATTCTTCCAGTGTTTCAAAGATTTTAGGACTAAGAGATGGCCTTAGTTTCCTGTGCGTGGGTTTTTTCCACCTGCCCAGTCAGACACTTAAAACCCAAGTCAATTTTCATTAACTTCATTAATGTTTCGTTTTATTTCAGTCGTGGAAAGAGAACTCATTTCCTTTTTCCAACAAGTTCTGGTGCTGTTATAACTACTTTTGCTATCCACTCTAAAGATAGGAGAGGTCTTAGATTTGCAGAGCTGTTTTCGAGAAATCCAACATTTTTTCCAAACCATAAATCCACTTGCAAGAAGACATTCAGTTTCTTCAGGATGCTCCCCTCAACTACGACGGAAAGGCTGAATACACTGCAAAAGTTCCCCTTATTTACTGAAGAGAAATATTTTTATCCTCAGATACTCCCAGAAAAAAAACTCATTTTTTCTGGGAAATCAGAAGTCCTTAGAATTGCCCTCTGTCCACTCCAAAGGGAAAAGAAGTAAGACAACACACAATATGCACTTAGGGGCAGTAATTTTTCCTCGAAATATCAAAGTGGTTCCTGAATTGAGAAAACAATCAGAAGTGCAGATGAATTGGCACTTTCTCCACTTCCAGAAGTCTTAAGAACTAAATGCAGTTTAATTTTCCTAAGTTTGTATTTTACTCAGTGATTCCATGTAGGATTTTCTTGAGCAGTAAAGACGAAATCAGACTTAAAATGCCTAGAATTTTGCTCTCACCTTTTGGCTACTCTGTGGTCGACCTGCACCATCTCAGCTGAGAGTCCATTTTTCTCATGGCTATCCAACCTGACTGGAGTGTGAAGTACAGAAGCAAAACTCATTTTACATTTGTGTCTTGGCAAGGTAGGAGACACGTCAAAATCCCAGGAAGTAGTTCATGGCAGCTTCAGAACTGTCCAAAGAAATCACGGAGATGAAATGAAAGCAAGTGGATTCTGGGAGACAGAGGTTTGAGCAATAAATATTGTTGTCTGCTGCAACTGAAGGAAAATGGAATTACTTTGATAATTCCACTTGACTTTCTAGACGGTTTGAGCTGTGCTGAGTGGAGACACGACTGCCTCTTCCCACCACCTCCAAACTTTTCTTTACCCCTTCCTCATTCTTATTCAGCCACTAATTGTTTTTATCTAAATTCGTTTATTTTCCACCGTCCCAGTTTTTGTACAGTCTCTTCTCATAGCTTTAAAAATCTCACATTCTCAGCCTTCCTTCTTGGCTTTCCTAAATTTGAGTTGTTTTTGAGGACAAAAGTCACTGCACAAATTTTATTCCCAGATAATCCCCGTTCTCTACCCCTTTAACTCACAGATTTTCAGTCCCATTCTTTCCTAACTCACTTTTTGCTACCCTTTATAACCACCCTTTCTTACCTGGAGTTTAAACCTGTAAATCCACAGAAAACAAGCTTTAAAGAGAGCAGAAGGAATGGTGGGTTGGAAAGCAACGTGTGTTTGTAGATATATAAATGGAATAACACATTTATGTCGTTAAATTGAATATATGATTATATGCATAATGCATGTGAGTATATAACATTCAATTTAATGACTATTATATACACAAGTTCATATGTATTTAATGTGGCAAATCATCAGATTTTGCAGTCTCTGTGTTACTTCAAGAATTACCCATAGAAAGCCACAGCATTTTGATAATTTATTTCATAAAAAGTCTCAAAGAACTGTGTCTTGTAGATAATACACAACATTGTTCCAGCCCAGTTCCCAGTGAAATCTGTGGGTGGTGTGTTTTCCTGGCTGTCAAATAAAAAACAAGTGTGTGGAAGAAGAAATAAATTAGGATTAAATCTGCAGCAAATATTGAGTAGTGCTGTTTGGCCTTTCAAGTGTAAAATCATTGCAAGATTAAAGCAGTCCGGACGTGCCAAATGTTCAGACTATGGGGTTTTTTCTGTACTTTATGAAAAAGATACAATCAAAATGAAAGGCTGTGAACAGAGAGCTTCCATTACTGTAAAAACGTGGGATCAGCTCCATTTCCTATCTCCCATGGTATTTTTAAAAAGATGAGTTAACAGGGAGGTGGAAAAAGAAAAATTGCTGAAGGTCTCAGACTTGCCAAGTGGTAGAAGCAATGTTTGCAGCAGAGATGGGGCGTTATTTTTTTCCCCCAAATTGCTCTTTTGATGATTTCCATGTTAAAATTTTATTAGCCCGTCTGAATCTTTGCAATATTCCATATGTTCATTAGGCATACAGTGTGAATTACAGAAAAAATTAAATAAAAATAAGAAGAACACTTACAGTGTAGCAAAACCAAGGAGTGAACATTTTGCTTAGGTCACGCTTGTGGGGCATGTCCCTGAAATCACACATAGATAAAACAATTTTTACACGTGGTGAGGTTTTTGGTACAAATGTACAGAAGATTTTACAACATTCTGAAAATTCTAAATTGCTTTGAATAAGCAATTTTTATTAGCAAGGAAAATTATAGTTATGGGATGTCTTCTAGGATAAACTGACTAAACTTGAGCTTCTCAGTAGACAAGGAGAAGAAGGGCTAAGAATCATTAGCAGAGTGTTGTTCACAGGAATTTTTGGCTTGCAAAACGTAGATGGAAAGGAGCATACAAAAACTCAAATGAAAGGAAGTGGTTTGTCATTAACAACATGAAGAAATTTTGGGATTAAATCTTAATTTAGAATCAATTTAAAAAAGGAAAAGAGAGATTTGATACATATTTGAAGACAGTGAACACTTAGGAAGATCCTGAGATGAAATCAGTGCCTGCTGGGAGATTATTTTGAGTGAATAACACTCCATTCCACAGTTGGTTTTCCTGCAGACAGGAATGAAGTGTAAGTGGACAGGAAGTCCTGACTTCATGTTTCAGACACTGCGAGTTCGCATCACTTTTTAATGAAATAGGAATACTCTAGTGTGTCTGTGAAGATTACAAATGTTGTAAATTCTGTTTCAATGCAGGTGTGAAATAGAATTGTTGATCAGGTCAGGACTTCCTATTCAAAACTATAAAAAAGTATAAACTTTACAAGTTTCCTTAGTCCAGAGAGTGTCCTGCCCTTCTGTTTCAATGTGGATGTGAAACAGAATATTTGATACTGGTTTCCTGTTAAAAAGTATACACTTTAAACATTTCAACATAAAAATGGAAGCATGTGGTGACACTTTATAAAACCTTGTTGCTTTGAGTCTCTTTCACCTTGTTGGTTTTCACAAGTGCTGAAATTAAACCAAATTTGATAGGGAGGAAGCTGAGGGATGAAGTTCCTTGAGGCTTCCAAAGAAAGCAAAGCCTAAGCACGTATTTAGGATCAAGTCCTGGCCCATTTGAATGAGTGTGGATCTTGCATTATTTCAGCATTTATCGGTGTAAAATGGTAATTCAGTTTATAACCACGACCATTCTGCCTCATGGATACATAGATTAGATTGTGCAGCACTCAGTGTGTTGTAAATGCAGAAAAATGACTTTTAATTTATGAGCGCTAGACATTGCCCCCCAGTCCCGTTTTTCACAAGCACTGGGGTGCCTGTAAAAATGCTTTATAGCAGGTCTGACTTCCCTGATCCCTCTGATCCTGGCTCTGTGGTAATTGCTCTACTGGGACTCAGCGCTGTGCAGATACGAAATTAAATAATTTTGGCCCCTTAATCCCAGACTCTTAAGAACAATTCTTAAAGCTGTGAACTGTAGCTATTCCTAATGGTGTTAAAGTTCAACTCAAAGGTGTGTGAAACTAAGAAGATCTTTCAAAGAGTTTGGAAAGTTAAATACTTAAAGGACATGGACACTGATGATTTGCAAGAAATTCAAGAGCAAAAACTTGGCCTGATTGTTCTTCACAGTGTTGTGATCCAGTGCAAGAACTGCTTCCAATTTTAAAATACTTAAATTGCAAATATGAGGCTATGGCCAAAAATATTACAATTAAGCCATAGGTCAAGTCAGGAGTCAAACTATGGATCACAGAAAAGCCAAAAAGTGGTTTTAATTTGTGTCCTTTGCTTGTCCTGCAATTGTGTGTTTGCACTGTACTAAAGGATTTAAGCATCTTATGCATCACTTGTTTTCCCTGGGATCTAGACTTTCCTGTTCCTTCAGCACTTCTGGAGACTGGGGACATGGGAATTACAGGGGGCAGGATTCTGGACTGAACTTCTGAGGAGTAAATTCTGTTGAGAGAAGTGTGACGATTGCTAAAGCCTGATATTTCCAGTTGCATTTCTAACATGGCTGGATTGCTATTTTCAAGTGTAGCTTCCCATTTTATTTAAATAAAAATAGTTTACTATTATTAGAGTAGAATGAAGGTTATTATTTAATGTAAATTAGAAAGTTTAAATAACTAAACTCAAACCAAATAAACCTGGAAGAGGCATTTCATTTAAAGAAACAAAAAACAACCATTGGAAAGCAACCAACAAAAACCCACCCCAAACCACTGGACAATTTTGTTCTTTTTTGTAAATTCCTCTGAGGTTTTCAAATGTGAGCAGAGAATAATAGAAGATTTTTGCTTTCATGGTTCTGAGATATGCTGCAAGGGACCTTAAAGCCCATCCAGTGCCATCCCCTGCCATGGGCAAGGACACCTTCCACTAGCCCAGGGTGCTCCAAGCCATGTCCAACCTGGCCTTGGACACTTCCAGGGATCCAGGGGCAGCCACAGCTTCTCTGGGCACCCTGCGCCAGGGCCTCCCCCCCCTCACAGGGAACAATTCCTTCCCAATATCCCATCCAGCCCTGCCCTCTGGCAGTGGGAAGCCATTCCCCCTCGTCCTGTCCCTCCAGGCCCTTGTCCCAAGTCCCTCTCCAGCCCTCCTGGAGCCCCTGCAGGCACTGGAAGGGACTCTGGAAGGGACTCACTTCTCTCAGCTGGACACCCCCATGTCTCCCAGCTCAGGGATCCATATGAACATGATGATGCCCTTCCAGGTCTGGCAGCAGCAGAAGTTTCCCACCACTTTTTGCTCCACAGAAATGTTTATAGGAGGCTCCTGCTCAGCTGAGGTTGGACACATCCAAGGAGTGAATGTTCATATCCAGTTTAAAGGAACTCTTCAGTCCTGGCCATTTTACAATGCCATTAGACCCAGCAGATTCCTTTTGCTGTGGGATGGAGCCAACAGAGACTCAAATTCCACTTGAAACCACAGTGGCCTCATTATTTTTGTAGGGCCTGCCCTGTCAGCTTATCTCTAACGTCAAAGCAGAGTGTGCTCTGCCTGAAGAAAAAAGAAAATCATTACCGATTAATTATGTCAACTTTTGCAGGAAATAAGCAATTAGAACTTGCACACAGGGGAAAAAAAAAATTCGATGGTGCCAGTCAACTTCCACAACAATTAGTGTTGGGAAGGCAGGAGCGGGGAGAAGGAGGAGCAGCCTGGAGCTGCCAAACTTGTAATACTTCTTGAAACGATGGGGGAAAGGGCTTCTGATTCTCCCAGCCTGCAGAAAAACCACAGCTGGAACGCAAGGCAGCCAGGCAAGGTGAGCAAACCACTAAAAATCCCTGGGAAACCAATGCTGTAGGATTTTCTCATGAGGAATTGGACACTTCAGAACAAATATAACACCGTGGCCTGTGCCAGAGGACAGGAACAGAGAGAGGAGGCCTAAATGCTAAAATAACTACAATGGCCCTTTGTATTCTTTTTTCATCACCTTGATTATAGTCAACATTCTTTTGTTTGTGCTGGTGTTTCGGGAATGTACATCACAAGCTCACCTACACACTGAAGGTTTCTCAAGCATATATTCCTGGCTGTATAAAAATATGGCAAATATCGCTAGTTCTTTTTCTCTTAAACTGCTTGACTCCGTTATTTCTAGCATGCACTCTGTAGCAGCCTTTTTATTTTCATTTTCTCATCCCTGTCTTTTCCCTTTAGTACATTATTCCCTCTTTGTGTCTCTCCTAGCTCATTTAGTCTCATCTGCACTTTAATTCTCTGTTTTTAAGCAAATTATCTCCTTTGCTCATAAGACTCAAGTGGCAGCTTTGACATCACAGTAATATCACTTTATATTTTACTTTCAAAACATTCCACTTTGACTTCCTCTAAGTTTCTTTAAGAAGTGTTTGAACTGATCATGTTTTCTTAAAAACACCTAGAACAGAGACACTGCCGATTTTTTTTTCAGAGCTCTAAGAAAATTAGCATTGATAATTGATAAATAAGTGGAAATTCAGAAATCACAGCCAGATCTAGAGGAAACCTGAGAATTACTCTGGGTGTAGGTTCCTCTAAGATTAAATAATGTATTCAAACTTACATGTGCTTTTTCACAGGTTTGGATTCCTTATCCTGAGGGCAAGACATGAAAACTTTTCCTTCCTTCCTTCCTTCCTTCCTTCCTTCCTT
>VZTD01000025.1:0-65609 GCA_013397725.1 Rhagologus leucostigma | reverse complement strand
GCCTTTGCCTTTGCCTTTCCCGTTCCTGTTCCTCTTCACTTTCCCCTTCCCCTGATTTGCAACTGTCATTTTAAATCAATGATCAAAATCAGTCGTCTTGGACTTTTTTTCCCCTGAGGGAAAAAGACTTTTACAAACTTTTAAAAAATATTTTAATACTTTTTGCTTGCTCACTCAGCCACTCTGAAGAGGGATTGCAGCCAGAGCCCTTCCTCCTTTTTCCTCAAGATCTAATACTTAAAAAAACCCCCAAACTCCATCCTTGTTTATACCAGAACACACTAAAGATTTTTGAAGTGTTTCTCAGATTGCATTTACCTGTTCTTTACTCACAAACGTGGCAGCTGGATTGTCCAACTTCATGATGAAAGTCATGCCCTGCCTTAATTATTCAGTAGCACAGCATTGTTTATTTCTTGACCTCACATTTTAAGGTAAAACTGATTTTCCCACATCGATTTTAAAGCACCTCCCTGAGGCAATATTCTGGACATCAGAAATTAAGTTCCAAAATTCCCAGTGCTGTGAGGGTTATAAAATGGCATTGAGAATGCTGATAGTACCTTTAAACAAGCAGGCTGGGGAAGGAAAGCTCTGAGCTGACAGCTCTGGCACTTCCAAAAGTTATGTCTGGAAAGCGGAGCAAGAAAAGTCCTGCAAGGCAGAACTGAGGAAGCAGTGCTGAGCCTTTTCTCAAGTTATGCCAGGCTGTATTTTCACCTTTAATTAACTGTGGCTTCATCTCTGGGACCAAAAGCTAAAAATATTTTTCATTTGTCTGTTCTGAGCAGCTAAAACAGAATCAGGAAAGTGTTAGAAGTACCTGGCTCTGGCGGATTCGGGGATGTAGGAGATCCCTCCCACTGCCCTTAGCAACAACCTGTCTATGCATGACCTTCTTTTTTATCTCCTTTTCCCTCTGTTCTCCATGGTTGTTCCTTCCCAAATCCACCCCAATCCCTCTTTTCCCTCTTAACATCTCTTCTCCTACACATCCAGCATGTCTTACACAGTCCCCTCTTCTTGATATCATATAATTTGTTGTATACAGTCTCATACAACCACTAAAAAGCCTTCTGTTGACTCATCTTTGAGCAAGGGGAGCTGACTGATGAGGACTTCTTTTTCCAGCTAGAGGAGTATCCTGCTCCCAGGCTCTCATCCTGCTGCAAGACTCCAACCCCTCCAACATCTGCTGGAAAAGCAGCTGTAAGGAATCCAGGAGCCTCCTGGAATGCATGAAGAATAACTTAAGCCAAGTGAAAGACCACCCTACCAGAGGGAATGTGATCCTGGACATGTCTGGCACTACAAGCAAGGGACAGTCACCCCTGGCCTACAACAAACGCTCTTGAACAGTAAGCTCCCATTGTCTTGTCCCGAAAGGACCCATAAAATAGGACCAGCCCCAGCTCAGTGTCCAGTCACAGGTGCAAGCAATGATTTCTCCAAGGCAGTGGCTGAGTCTGACATTGAGCATCCAAATCAGGTCATGATTTGTGTCTCTTTGTGTTTGTCTCCTTCTTTTCCCTTATAATCCCATGTTTTAGGTTACAAAGTAAGGTGTAACCAAAAGTACGTATTCTATCACCATAAACTGTTAAAGCAGGTGGGGCAGTGTTCTTTATCTCTTTCATGACTCATCCCTGATAACTCCCTCTGGGGTCTGTCTTCTGCTAATGGGCCATCTAACCTCAGTGCGTGACTCATAAAATCACCTCATCCCATTGCGAGATGCTCCGCCCAGCGGGAGGAACCAAGCGTTCCTACCTGGGTATAAGCTGAGGTTTGGAACACCACACTCAGCCCTTACCTACTGGGTTCCCAGAGGCCAAGAGCTACATAACCGCCACTGGACCTTCAGAGGAACACCAGACCCTTCTACAGGAACACTGCTTCAACAGAACCACATCCATCACTTCAACAGGACTGCAGCCACCATTTAATCAGACTGCTACCACCGCCCTGCCCCACAGGGTGTCAGATATCCTGATTCTGTCAGTTTAAGCCAGTGTTTTCTGCCTTTATCTTAATTTTCCTATTAAGTTGTAGTTCTGACTTGGAGTCTCCCACTGGTTTCTTCTCAAACTAGTACACCCCAGTTTGGCAAGGTTCTTCCTTAGATAATCTTACTGCAAAATGAGCCACCTCTCACTCCACATCCCCTCAGCAGCTGTGTGACAAACCAGGTTTGTTCTGCTCACAGGCAGGCTTTTTTCCTGAATGTTCTTGTTTAAATCTCTCTTCTTTAATTTATTTTTTTTTTTGCATTGAAAAGGTCCTTGACCAGAAAGCAGGCATTCTCCTTCCACACATCCTTATACAGCTGGAGGATTTTCCCAGTTTTCTCAGTTTCAGGGAAGAACTGTGACTACTTGAGTACTTTGAATAGAACTGATTGTTTTATTCCTTTGTTGCATTCATTCAGTTCAATAAAATCATTGTTGGTAAAAAACCCTTCATGTACAAATTGATAAAACAGAGTACAAATTAATTTTTTTCCTATAATATCTATCAAATTACATCGTTTCTGTCTAAGACACTCTCTGATAAAAAAGAAAGGAAACAAAGAGAGAAAAAAGATTAATCACTAATTTTGCCTTTGATTCCTCATCTGTAACTGCTACTGGTTAAAGATGTTTTATATTCTGAACGGATCTCGAATTGTCTTCAGGGACAGCTGGTGAAGACACCGAAAACACCGAAGGTTTCAGTGATACAGTTAATATTCATATAAAGAAATTAGTGTGAATAGAGAAAATACTAAGCATTTAAAGGTTATGCTATAGGCAAGTTGTTAATGCCAGATTACTCCAGCTGTAGCCTAATCTCTGAGCTAGTTATAGCAATTTTAGTAAGTAATCCAAGGATAGAATCCATGGAAAAGACATTAGAAGAAATTCTTCCCTGTGAGGGTGATGAGGCCCTGGCACAGGTTGCCAACACAAATTATTACACAGTTAATCCCCTTGCATGATGAAGACACAAATTTTCAGGTAGAAAGTGCTACAGCTTTGCTCGTGAAATTGTGTAAGTTCTTTAAAATGGGAAAAATATTTATTTAATTATAATTATTAAATAAATTTTGCAGAAGTTTTGGGAAAAGCAGAAGGACTCGGTCACATCTTTTTTTCTCAGGTTTTATCGATTCCATGAAAGAACCTTCAGCATCTGTATTTTAGAGACAAATATTCCTCCCAATACAGCTGTTGCCTTACTTAAACCCGATTCTACTGCTCAGTCCTGCCTAATTAGGAAGACTTAGTCCTTGCATGTCTGAACACTTAATTTTGAGGTTGTAAATCCAGTTTTAATCAAAGTCAAGGTAAAAGCAATACCCCAAAAAAGCAGAGCACACACATAAATGAAACATCAGCAAACAGCTCCCCTTTTGTGCTGACAGAACCCGAACCTGCCTCAGGACTGCTCCTGAAACGAACAGCAAATAAAAAAGCAGATGTTCACAGACCTATTATTGCACTAATCAACGATAGAATTTCACGAGAAACTTCCAGTGCTTATAGATAAATGAAGAAAAATCTGTTGAAAGACAAACATAATAATGAATGTGCTGCGCTAATGAATCATTGCTTGTAAGAGGCCATTCAATCTTGACATTAATGATATCAAATGAGCTGTGGAATGTATATGAATTAAATTATAGTACAGTGACAGTTTGAGTATTTGGAGCTACATGACTCACTGAATTAAAAAGGAAGAGGTGAGAATGTGGATTTAGGCAGAAAAGAAGATAAAAACCATAGAGAGGTGGGTCACGTTCTTGGGCAAATCAGATCACCTAGGGTATTTAGTTTGTTAGCTAACAGAGTGCCAAGTTAGAAAGTGTGTTTCTGTTTGAGTTAAGAGTGTGCAGGGCTGGTAAAAATGTGAACTTTCCACTGAACTGGTCTGGCTGCAAGTTCTGTAACTTGTTATTTTCTCAGAAAGGTTTCCCAGCCAACATTTTAATATATGGAAGAAAATGTTACATTTAAAAAATGTATATACATATAAAACCAGTATGACCACTTTGTGGAGTGCATCAGGTTGAAAATTTCAAATGGACTGTTAAATGCAATTAGAGTCACAGTGTCAAACTCCTGGAGCACTCTGTGCTGCCAGAGTCATGCCATGTGCACAACAGGAACTCCATGTTTGCAACAACTGCAGGTGGCCATGGCTGCTTGTTTAAATCCTGGCACGACCCTCAAACCCTTCCCTATATAATAATTTTAAGCTATAATTTTTAAGGGTTTGTCACCATCTAAGGTCACCAGGATGGTCAGGCAAGGCTTGCCCTTGGTGAAGCCCTGTTTGTTGATGAGATCTGATATTTAGTTCATAAGTTTTTTGGATGCTTAATAAAGTGTTTAAAACTTTTCAAACATTTCCAAATAATACCAAGCTTTAAATGAGAGTTGTTTGGGGTTTTTTTTTGAGAGTTCTACATTATATTTACATTCTACATTGCATTCAGTGAAACTGAATTCTCGTTACAAACACCAGCAGAGACAATACTGGGTGACAGCCAGAAAGGTCAGCTTTCTGGCTCTAAGAGAATAAATCTTTCTACTATTAGTACTTATACGTGCTGACATTTAAGGATTTCACAAGATCATAGAAACATGGAATGGTTTGGGTTGGAAGGGACCTTAAATCCCATTTTTTCCACCGCCTGCCATGGGCAGGGGCACCTTCCCCTCTCCCAGGTTGCTCCAAGCCCTGGCCATCCTGGCCTTGGACACTTCCAGGGATCCAGGGGCAGCCACAGCTTCTCTGGGCAACCCTCACAATATTTGTCCTATTTGGGAATAACCTGAGGAATAGTTTTGATACTGGTAAGGCAGATTGCCTGGGATGAGAATTTGAAGGAAATATCTACTTTGTGAACCTTTTCCTGGTTCTTCCTTTAGAAGTCAAGAATGTAGCTGGTCTTTGATGTTCACAGATTTATAAGACTTTAAGTACCTATAACTGCAACACTTCACTCAAAGGCTACTCAAGATGGAAAGCATCAGCTCGCTTTGAATAACCTAATAGTTATTTTTGCCTCGTTGTAAGAGGCTTTAACAAACACTTGTTCAGCAGAATTTCACTGCAGAGCAAAAGTCAAAGCAGAGCTGGGGTAGCAGCACTGGGAAAGGGGAAACTGCCAGCAATCTCTGTCTGTCAGGAGTGTTCCATACAGGAACAGCAAAGCACCAGCACAGGGTTTGGAGATGCATTAAGGGAGGTTTTGACTTTCATGAAGAGTTAATGAGAATCATACCTTGGAGTCCCTCAGGCAACAGTGCACTGGAGCAGGCTGACAGTTCAGGTGTGACGTGATCAACCACTCTCTTACCACAGGAAAGTGAGCTGCAAGACATGAAATAATAATGTTGTGTCCAAGGCGAGCTCAAGGAAAGGGTCACATCCTTGGGGACAAGGAGGAGACATCATTTGTCAACAGATGACTTTTCAAAGAAAGTTTCTGCCAGCATCCAGAGCACCCAGCTATTGGCAGCTCTTTAAAGCATTACTGAAACTATCACCTGACACAAAAAGTTTGAAGGGTTATTTTTTGACAGTCCACAGACTGGAAGAGAGGCTATAGAGCAGCCAGACTGTGGCCACTGCAGCAAACCTATTCTGTATTTAAAAAAAAAAATCACATCCTGCAAATCTCTTGAACGCTGAATTACTGTTATTTTGAATCATGTCAAGCAGAATTTGTTCTGTCACTTGTTTTTAAAATATCTATTAGGATTATTTGTACATGTACTAAACGATGCAGAGGGCTGAGGAACTGACTCCTTTCTTGCACTTATTTCATTTATAGCTAAACACAACATGATATAAAGCACCACTAAAAGTGGACCAGGCTCTGTAATAAACCTTGAACCTCTAAGTAAGCTGGCATATCCAGGGAAGAAATGCTTACTCCAGGTGAATTGAGCTTGGAGTTTATCTCAGCAATGTCACATTGGGTTACTGTGGCAACACGTCCTGTCTGTATGACACTCAGTGGCTCATTGTTACTTCATTAATTACTGTCAGCCTGAATGTGACCATGATGATGTAACAACCCCAGCGTTCACTGGCTGATTAAATCATGTCATGACTTGCAGCCAATCCAATCACTTTATGGCACACCGAATTTGTTAAATTAACCCAAAATTTCTGCTGCAAAGGCTTTTAGGAATTCTTCAGTGTAATTTTCATGGATGAGCAGTATGTGATGTGTGGTGGATGTGTGTGTTGGTAAAATTCAGCTGAAGTCAAATGGCTCACGGGCAAAAGTCTTCTTACGTCACTGAAAAATCACAGCAGGATGAGAGACAAAGCAAGGGAAACACCAGATGTGTGGCTGATGTGTGTCAAATATGTGCATCCTTACACCACAGCCAAAGGAAAATATGCAAAGTCCCAGGGTGTTCATGTCTGTGCACACGGATCAGAGCTAATTTTGGGGTGGTGGGACACACCCTGCTCAGACACAGATTCCCTGGCTCCTGACCCACAGTGACATAAATATAGCAAAGCTCACTCACTCCACTTCAGTGTGAGCTAAATTAAGCTGGAATACTCAAATGTTTATATTTTAAAAATCAGTGCTACTAACCAAGAGAAAGCCTTCTATCAGAGTGTGACTTTTGAATTAGAGTTCCATTTTTTTTCCTAATAACTATTTGAGGTCATTGTAGACAAGAATACAGTAAATATTGGAAGTACCCTATGAGACACTGATAGCTGAGCACAAGGGCCAATAAGGAATTCTAAGGATTAGCCTACCTTAGTCTTGTGGTTTATTTTAGTTAGATATTGCACAGGGTATTTATTTTCATGGGTACTTGTTCACATGTCAGCAAAGTTAGGCTACATGATCACTTATATTGATTGTTGGAAGATTCTTTTTAGTCTCTAAACTAAATTTCCTAGGAATTAATAGATATTTAAGGCTAGGGAAAAACAATCCAGTGATGTCTGGAATTAGGATTATCCTCCTTTACAAAACAAAGAGAATTCACTCAGCAGTTTGAGTGAGGCACCAGAGAGAGTTTGCTGCTTGGCTTGTCCCTTTAAAGCATATTCTTAAGATAAAGCAGATGTTACAAAGCCAGATATGTCTTAAACCTTTTTAGAAAGCTCATCCGCCTAAAGTTGTTCCTAAAGGCTAAATAAATGAAAATCTCAATCCTGCAGCGCACTATAAAATGACTTTTTTTCACTCAGTGGAAGAGAGCAATTTCCAGATAATGTTGGATTATGGCACCAGAGCACTTGAATCCTTACTTGACATGCTTGGTTTTGCTGGTCAGTTCTAATATCTTGTGATAACTGACTTTGATATCAGAGTAATTCTCTTCCAGAAGTTCTCTATCAAACTGTTTCAGGTAATGAAATTCTCAAATGCTTTATTTAATTCTGTAGCAGAAGAAAAAATGTGAACAGTAACTACTGAACATCATTATATGCATGAAGCCTTATTTACTCAGCCCCCCCTTCCAAGAAGATCCTGTGGAATGTGGACTTTCAGAAAGGAGTGATGAAAGCAATTACTGTGAAGAAACACTGATCAGATTAATATAAATCAGAGAATATGAGAAAATTAGTGTAAATGTAAAATGCTGGAAAAGCAATAAGGTAGGATGGTAATGAACTTTATTAAGAAATTAGATTAGGAAATTAGGAAATTAAGAAATTATATTAGGAAATATCTGTTTATCAGGTTTAATAGTACTACTGAAGGAGCAGTCAGTGAGCTTGAAACAGCGAAGCTCAACACTGATTAAAATATTCACTATAGGACAGTTGTGGGACTGTCACATAAAGTCAATACTTTATTAAATTCGAAAGACTGGACACCAAAATAGCCAAAGAGAGTATCATTCCCAAATATGTAACCATATTTTGGACACTCTTTTTAATACCATGGTTTTTGTTTAAGCCTGCCTAGTTGCTGGAGGTCCCAATGAGACTTCTTCCAGCAGGATTTCCATAATAATTTCTTCCAGCAGGATTTTTAAATGCCCTCTGGACCATTCAGGACGAGGCTTGGTCAAAAACAGGACACTGCACAAGTCACAAGTCAGCCTGCAGCTCTATAGAAATCTGTATATGGGTATCGTCACCTACTTTTTTCTATCTAGATTTGACCACCAAATCTGGAGTAAATTTGCTAAAATCCCCAGATTAAAAATAGCTTCAAATAAACCATCTGAGGCCCGACTGTTTTACTTGGACTGATTTCTGCCTGTAAGTACTAATTCACCCAGATGCCCATCGTGGTTCCGTTACTGCATAAAAAAGCCAGAATGGCTCCAAGGTGTGCAGTGCTCTTGGTTTAACACAGAATTCTGGATCTCCATGCTCTGTGCGAGTTCAGCCGTGTTAGTGAGTCACTTGTTCTGTGTGCTCTGGGCACCTGTCAAAATTGGGGTTTTTTTGTTGAAAACCAGGAACTTCCCACCTTTAATATGCCATTGAGCTGGATTTTTTTTTTTTCAAGATTCTACTCCCCTGGAGTAGAATCTGATTAACTTCACCAGGGCTCCTTTTGACGCATGAACGCAGAGGGAGGCTCTTCATGCAGCTGTCACAGAATCTCAAAATGGGTCAGGCTGGAAGGGCCCTCAGTGGCTCATCTGGTGCCACCTCCCTGCTCCAGCAGGGCCATCCCAGAGCACAGGGCACGGGATTGTTTCCATGCAGCTCTGGAATATCGCCAGGGAAGAGACTCCACAGCCTCTCTGGACAATCTGTTCAGGGCTGGGCCCTGCCCAGGGCAGAAGTTGTGCCTCCTGTGCAGGGGAATTGCTGGGCTCAGCCCCTGCCTGTCCCTCTGGTGCCACTGCTGGGCCCCGGAGCAGAGCCCGGGCCCTGCTCGGAGCCCTCCCTGCAGCCGGGGACACCCAGGGCCGAGGGCCCCTCTCAGCTGGGGCTCCTCTTGAGGCTGAGCAGCCCCAGCTCCCTCAGCCTTTCCTGGGCACGGAGATGCTCCAGGCCCTTCCTCAGCCCCGCAGCCTCCGCTGGCCCTGCGCCAGGAGCTCCCTGTCCCTGCTGTGCTGAGGATCCAGAGCTGGACACGGCACTGCAGAGGTGCCCCCAGGGCTGGGCAGAGGGGCAGGATCACTCCAGAGGTGCTCTCAGGGCTGGGCAGAGGGGCAGGATCACTCCAGAGGTGCCCTCAGGGCTGGGCAGAGGGGCAGGATCACTCCAGAGGTGCCCCCAGGGCTGGGCAGAGGGGCAGGATCACTCCCTGACCTGCTGGGAATGCTGTCCCCAGGATGTCATTGGCCCTAGGGCACACTGCTGGCTCCTATGCCACATGTTCTGTACAAATACTCACTCAGAGCTTCCCAAAAATGGGAGCTGGCCACCCGTTTTTGCACAAATAATTGTGCTGTTGCAGGACACCAATGTATTTACTTGTCACAGAACATAACCACCCCTGTGGGATCTGCTACTCAGCATGTAACCTCAGAGTAAACAAACTGCACTCAGAAATAAAGCTTTATAAAGGAAACTTCTCTGAGACAAGAGCAAGGGACACTGAGGCAGAATTAATATTCCTCTTAGCTACACCATTTATCCCAAAATAGGGCCAGTGGTACTGGAAAGACACAGTGGAAGAAATTGCCTTCCTCACATAAATCTCCTAAGGAATCCTTTTAAGTTGTGGAATTAAAACCAGCAACAGGGGAGATAAAAGCCAGCCATTTTGTTTCAAGTTAATCTTGCAAACCTCAGAGATAAGGCTTGACAAAAGAATGTCTTAATTGGAGTCTGGCATCTCCATCCTTTAGTAGCTGGGGGACTTTGTTCCTGCTTTCATTCCTTCCTGTATATTACACTTTGGAATCCCAATTACACTGCTAATGTAAATTAAAATGTAAATTAATCTGTTTACTAATGCAATTATGCAAAGGAACTCTGCTTCCACTTTAATGCATTAAAAGGAGAAGAATTCTTTTAAATTGCTGCATATGTTAGTTTTTATTATCCTGAAATAAATAAAAACTAATTAAAGGAAAGCTGGTTACCTTGAAATCAGTGAGAAGCTGCTTCAGCAGGATCCAGTGCTACCTGATGATTGCCTTCAATGAGCACAGGTTAGAAAAGGAATTTTTCCTCCTTTAATTTACACGTGTAATTGGCTTCAGAGTTGTCTCATCCACCACCATTCCTCTCCTCTAAGAACCCACTTATTTCTCAGACTCAGATTCAAAATCCAAGATATGAGGATAAGGGAAAGGATGCAGTGACACAAGTCAAGCTGCTCAAGAAATAAATCACAGCTTGGGATATTACAAAAGAATAATTCTAGAGGTTTATTTGAAGGTATTATAGAATCATAGAAACATTTAAGCTGGAAAAGACCTCTAAGATGAATCCAACCATTAACCTGATGGTGCCAGGACCATATTGTAAACACTACTTCTACACACTTTGAGCACTTCCATGTGTGCTCCATAGGATTTTTTCATAAATTAATGTTATGGATATCATACAGATGATTTCATTAGAAGTTATTACCAGGAATACTAAAAACGAAGAACAGACTCCATTGTTAATTCCAAATGTCTTCAGATCTGCAGGTTGGGCACATAACTGTCTGGACTTCTGACCCGTAACTTGAATTTCACAAGAGCTAAGAATTTATAGTCTCATCTGAGCACTATGATCTAGAAAACAATCAGTTCCTCTCAGTCTGCAGATGACATTGCAATTTATGAGAATTTTTTCGTTTGTCTATTTTCATAAAGATGTAGAATTTTGCGGGGCAAAAGCCAGATTGACATAATTTCCTCACTCCGAAGTGTGTCTGTTCTTTCCTTCCCTTCTGGAGAACCAGCTTTCCTGGAAGTTGCCATCCACACGCAGGAACATTCAGCAGGAGTGCGTGCCGGACCACTGCTTATGGTCAGGTCTCGGAATCATGGACTCATGGAATTATTAAGGCTGGAAAAGACCTCCAAGGCCATCAAACCTTTGGCTAAAACCTACCCTGTAACTAAACCACGTCCCAAATTGCCACATCCACTTATTTTCTGAGCACTTCAGGGATAGTGACTCCACCACTGCCCTGGGCAGCCTAGTCCAATGCTTGACCATCAGTGAAGAAATTTTTCCTCATATCCAACCTCTCTTGGCACAACTCGAGGCCATTCCCCCTCTTCCTACCCCTTGTTATGTGGTCGAAGCAGTGAAACACTCCAGGTGGAGGAAATTATGGGATTAACTGTTCTGGCCACTCCATGGGAGACAGCATTTACTGCATCCAAAGATCAGTGAGAAGATTAAAAGGCCTCCAAGGCTGGAATGGGTTTAATAAATTAAAACACGGTAGTTATAGGTAATTTCAGCAGTTTTCTTCCTTATGAACATCTTTTCAATCTTGTGAGCATCTTTCTGTTGGCTGTCTTTAACTAGTGGATTTCAATTCATTTCAGAAAGTAGAAGATCTGTGTGAGGAAGGTGACAAATTAGGAAAAATGATAATAATAATTAAAAAATAATAAAAAAAATAAAGCAAAGTTCTAACAATATTTTTCCATGAACAGAGTAGCAGGTGGCTGACCATGCATCGTCAACCTTTTACTTTTATTAAGTCTAATTAATTTTGCTTAGAAACAAGAGTTTCTTGTTTTTCCAGGCACTTTAAAACAGGGCTACATATTCACCAGAATTAGTGAATGTTAATAATTGTGAATAATTTTCTTTTCGAGGCTTTTAATTCCTTAAGTTGAATGCCCTTATTATGAGATAATTCTGTGTATCCTGCCCTCTGTTAACCTCTTACATTAATCAGCAACTGCACTGCTGTTTCAAATCCTCCCTTCCTGGCCCCCACGGTAATGAGATAACCTCTGGTCTGCTCCCATTAATTCTTCTGGACTTTTTCAAGAATTTCTGCTCATCTTCAGAATGCAAAAAAAACCTCAAAACACCGAGGATGTCCCCATCTTTTAAACAGTGGCCTTGTATCTCCAGCCTTCCTGTAAATCAGATCCAGAGCTTTGCTCCTGGAACTTTGTATTTGGAGAAAGGAGCAGACATTTCTCCATAAAGTCAAGCACATGTCTGTATTTCCTGTTATGAAAGGTTAAGTGTGAGATGTTCCTATGACTTTTCCTTTATGTAGGGAGGTAGAAAATTCCTGTGCACCTCCAAATTCTACAGTGTGCTGGCCAGAGTGCAAGAGCAGGGAACAGGAGAGTAAGGAATACTGTGGGTTGCCGCCTTCCCATCTAAAATGTACCGTGCAAACAGTATGGAATGAACCAAAATAGAATTTATGTACACTACAGGGCTTAGACAGCCATGCCAGAGTGGCAGAGCTGTGCTCTTTTAACTATTGCCTTTGCATAAATCATTCTCATATTTAATATTGATCAGTTTAACATGTTTCATTAAAAAACACTTTTATAGTCAAAGAAAGATCTGAAGTACTCTGTGCCATTTTGTCTGTAATTCACCACGGGTTTTGTCGTGTTGGATAATTTGGAAAAAAAAGCTTAAATAGCTCTTGTGGACACTGAAAAGCTTTAGCAGAGGGATTTTTCAGCTTTCTGCTGCATTCTCTGAGAACTTTATGTTTCTCACAGAAACTATGCAAAATACTGTTAAGGGTTTTTTGTAAACTGTTTCTCTATCTTTGCACCTGCTGTTTTCCAAAGGATTGTTATGATATCCTGGAAGAAATATTTTGAAACGGGTGTTGAGTGGACTGACCAATCACCCTGATGGGTGGTTGGTCAGAGGTCCAATAATCTTCTGCCATGCTGGCGACTCAACTTACAAAAACTGATTTATAATTAATTAAATCAACCATTTTCTCTGGACTTTGGTCATGTAGTTTCTCATCGTCCCGGGCTCAACAGCGACAAGCTCTGATCTGACCTCATATTATTGATCAATATTTGCAAGCAACTAAACTATAGACACAGTTTTAGTTGTATTTTATTTAGCCATTCTATTTGATGTCAGGTATTCTTTCCTCTTGGAAGTGTTTGGGGTAAATCTTCCTAAAACTTGGGCACATCTGTATTCCATGTATTTATTACTGAGCAGAAATTCTAAGCACAATGAAAGTGACGTGAAATAATTGTGTCTGTACCCCTGACTTGACTGGTGTGGTGGGAATGGCAATTAATTCCCAAAGCATTGTGTCCTGTGTGCCTTCTAAGAGGTCATTATTTCTCCAGGATGAGCTGTTAACAATCCTACAAGAAGGACATCTACATGATTAGACTGTGTAAAAAAAATGTTATTTAAGTAATCAGCAAATCTCTGCAACTACAGAGGTCAGTATTAAAACCCACCTTGATAAAACCTACAACCAAACCAAACAGGAATGCTACAAAGGCTCCCAAAAATGCCAACACAAGAGACAAGCTGATGACTTAAAGTCAGAGCACAGCATGATGCCATGGGCCTGGGGCTGTAAAGATAAATCACAAATGATTGCATGCATAAAATATGTAAAATAGGCAGTAAATTTGGGGCATAAGGTTTTAGCTTGCGGCTCTACAAAGCAGGCAGCACATCTTGGCACTCGTACAGGAGTGACCTCAAGCAGACTCAGCAGGAACAGGAGGAAATCCCAAATACCAATGTGCTGGGCTTGGGAAAGCCTTGGGACTGCTTCCTGCACCCTTACCTCTCCCTTATCCTCTGGAAACTTCTCCCACTGACCTCAGGACCCTGAGGAACAGGTGATAGGGATGCACAAAAGCAGAGAAAATGGTGGAATTGTAAATGTTCCTGTCACTGTGAAAGAACTAATAACCATTCCTCCATTAAACCTAAAGGACTTCATGGAAACTTGGAACTTCTAGTCTTAGCATGGGAGCTGCATCTCTTTAGCTCACGCGGTTTTTCATCTGGATTTTACCTCAAGGACAAAGCTCTCTTTAATACTTGGATCCAAGTATTGGTGGAGAATTTGGACAGTCCAAGCTGTAATTTCCAAAGCAGCATTGTGCCATAATCCTTCCATCCTAGAAATTAGCTGCCTTTGTTTTTCCACCCCCCAGTCCTGTCACTGCTCCCGTGCCAACCTCAACACTCTCCACCACTCTGTGGCACCCAATTTACTTTATAAATTCTGCTTTGCTGAAGTCTGGAGCAGAGTCCTGCACAGTCTCTCCTAACTAACCCCAAGGTTAGGCAATAACCAACTCCAACCGCATCCCAGTTTGTTTTTGAGCATCCCCAGTGAGCCCGGATCTCTGCTTCCAGAGAGCTTTAGAAACACTGTACCCTCCAGAAAGCTGAGCAGCTCGGTGTGGTCTTTAGAATGCACTGCCAGCTAATCAAAGTTTAATAAAAACTACAGAAAGAGTCTCAGAGTGAAGACCAGCACAGCATCACAAGCACTCTTGCCTCTGGGTTGTGTTACACTCCGTGTCTTTCTCTCATGGATCACATTAATCTTTCACTACACGGCAGCACAGCTGCTGAAAGCAGCGCTGCTCTCCCAAAAAGCTGAATGCCTATGACTTTATGCACTCAGGGTGGGGATGGTGGCGTTCATTCCCTCAGGTAGATGAGAAAGTTTATCTTCCAAAGCAGCCAGTGCTCTTGTGCATTTTTCTGAAAGCCTCAGAGAGGCTTTTATAAAAACAGGACAATATCTAAAGCTGTGATATGGTCTTGCTTCCCCTTGGCTCCGCTGTCAGGGCTGTCCTGTGTCACACAGTACCTGATGATACAGCACCACATTTCCCCAACCCTTCCTCCCATCCATTCACTGAAGGTGGTGGACTTTACCTTGAATACAAGAAAATAAGCCTCACTTTGGAAAAAGAGACTTATAGGAGAAACGCTGTTAGAGAAAGGGTGGCGAGAAATTATTTTCCTGTAGAAATAAAGTATTTCCTTTAAAAGATTCCATAACCCCTAAAATACTGTCAATAAAACTGTCTAGATGTCGGGTCCTGGCACAGGGTGCCCAGAGAAGCTGTGGCTGCCTCTGGATCCCTGGAAGTGTCCAAGGCCAGTCTGGATGGGGCTTGGAACACCCTGGGATAGTGGAAGGTGTCCCTGCCCATGGCAGGGGGTGGCACTGGATGGGCTTTAAGATCCCTTCAAACACAAACTATTCCATGTTTCTATGATTCTGTATTTTACTATTGCTCTATGAAAAGAAGGAAAAATCATCTTTTAGTTCAACCCTTGGGCTTTTTTCCCTTTCATAATACGCTTTCTTGATTTTTTCAGTCAGCAAAGGAGTTCTAATCTGGATTTAGGAATTTTGCAACTCATACACTCTTTTTCACACTTAAGATCCTCTTGTAAAGGGTGAGAGACCTGGGATTTTCTACCACTTGTTGGAAACACACCAGGAAAGAACTCAGTAGAGAAGCCTTGCTGAAGCATGAAGGCATTGAAAACCAGAAAAGCCCAAACAAAGAATTGAAAATTGTCGGGGGTATAGCTCTTCCCAGAAAGTAACAAGCTTTGCAAGGGCTGGGCACAGGGGATCCATCTGAATCCAAGTGGATGCGTCTGAAAGGAGATGGATCTTGGCGTTTTCTGGGCCTTCCTCATAACCTGTGCTCATTGCACAACCAGAGCCAAAATTATTTAGAGAAGTAACTCAATGAAAGAATGCTTTCAGCAACACCCAGGGCAATCTCTCTAGAAATGTGCTGCCTTCCCTAAAAGCCAAAATCCCCAAAGCTGTTTTAACCTAATTTCCATGTTCCTTAAAGAAGAGCCTGATGGCGGGACTGTTCCAGTTGGAACTGAGCTGCAGTGCCCATCTCCAGAGCTGCCTCACAACCTCTTTTTCTTGTTCCCTGCTCTAAGCAACACGTCCATGCTTCTCCTTAGACACAGGCTGGAGCAAGGCTGGAGCATCCACAAAAAGGCAGGCTTTCCTCAGCTGTTGTTTATCCTGCTTTCCCCCCATCTCTGTTTGTTCTGGCTGTCTGTCACGCTGTGCTCAAATACCTTGCAGGCATATTTAGCAATATTTCACTTTGCCATCTGGAACAGACTTTCCCCCGGCTCCGGGCTTGGGTGCCCCATCTGGTGTCGTGTCTCTGCAGTATAAACAGGGTAGAGAACCCCATTTGTTGTAGTTTTAGAGGGGAAGGAAACCCAGTAACGCTTAATGAGAAAAACAAACAACCAAAAAACCACCCAAACCAAAACGAGCGAGGGTTTTTCACACAGTTCACCTGGCTTGCAGTAAGCAGCTCCCAGCATCTCCTCTCGTCAGCACGAGGTTCTCTTCCCTCTTCCCACAGACAAGTTGTCCAGCCCTGCAAAACTGCCAAGGATCTGGCACCCTGTTCAAACATATGTGGAAAATAATGTGTGCAGCTTATTCAGGGAGACACAACTCATGTCCCTAATAACTACGCTGATAACACAGCTGCATTTTTATGGAGTACTGTCAGCAGATAAGGCAGAACATTTATTTTGATAATTCACATATGCAGCAGAGAACACTGGGAGCAAGCATGAAGGCCAAAATCAGCGAGCAGTATCCCATATTGGACCTCTTGAAAAGAACGGTGAAATTTGTTAAAATTAGCTAATCACGAAAAAACCCCATCAGTAGACGATTTTTTTTATGTCTTTGGTCCTGCATTTTGTTTCATTATCTCTCCTCAGTGATTTAACATTATTCTGATTATATCATAACTTTCTACTGCTTTTGGGAAGAGATTTTGACTATCCTACATGTCTTTTGCCTCCTATCCTAGAAAATATTTCCATTCCTTTCCGGTTTTTTTTCCTTTTTTTTTTTTCCTTTTCTTTTTTTTTTCCTTTTGTATTCACATGTTGAAATGATTCTACACTATTAACAACCTTCTTGGTACAGCCTAACTAAAAATGCGTGGAAAACAACTTTACACTGCAAGAAAGAGCCATCTGTGACTATTGATACAGTCACAGAATCCCAGAAGGATGGGTGGGAAGGGAACTTAAAGACCATCTTGTTCCACCCCCACTGCACCTTCAGTTGAGTCTGCAGTGAAAAGATTAATCAGTAAATGTGTTTTTATTCAAAATATAAATATGCCAGCAGCAGGACTACCCAATTTAGTGACTTCAAAATATTGGAAGTAGCTTAGAGTTTCAGATTTCCAAGTTTACTTATAACTTTAAGTCCTCAACAGTTTTATCACGGCTCCTAGCACAGATTCTTTCCCTCATCCTTCAAACCGTTCCTGCGACAGTCCGTGTCAGAGGATTTCTGCACAGAGGTCATCTCACAGGCATTAAACAACAGGCTTGTGTCACACTCCTCCCGGAACCAAATTTTTTATCCCAACAGGCAAGAGAATCAGGAAGAAACTAAATGAAATGTTACAGCTGATAACAGAGAGATGTTAATTGTGACTCCTGGAGATATGCTCCTGGACTAATTGGCTTGATAACTCACCTTCAGCCACTCCCTCTTTTATTTGAGCTATTCCAAGTACAAATGACATTTGTTTCTATGTGTTACCATTCCAGTGTACATTTGTTGTTCAAGGTGCCAGCAGGATGTTTGAAGGGTACATTTACAGCTGGGCTTGTGAAAGCTGAAGCAAAAGGCTGTAGGCAACTAATCTTACCTCACTCCATAAACTGCTCATCTTAGGGGAGAAAAGAGTAAATAAAAACCTTCCAAAGGTGGTGTTCTGCATAAATAAATTGCTGTGGGTTTAGAGTCCCTGTCACTGAAGCCCCATGAACAGGAGCTCTTTTCTCCCACATGTTTTAGGGGTGATGTCATGTGGTGATACGTTTAGAGGTGATAAAGCTCCTCTGCACATCCCCAGGGAGCTCTGAGAGGGGATGAGCCCAAATCCAGCCTTCAGAGGCCACTCCATCCAGTGGAGCTCAGGGATGCACAGTGGAGGTGGGGCTCCAAACAAGGACTCTGGAGGAGCAAGCACCTTGTCCTGGTCCCTCCCAGGGCTGTCCAGGCAGATCCATGACCCCGGGGTCCCTGGGCACACTCACCCCCATCAGCCATGGGGAGAAGCTCTCTGGACCACCTCAGGCTAATGGGATGTTGCCAAGGGTGGGACACACTCTGAGCAAAGCAGTTCAGGATGGTGTAGTCACAGATCACTCAGATAAATGTGATCAAGTCGATAGATTACTGAGCTCTTACCAGTAAATTTAGGTATGTAAAATATTTAATTGGTAAGGATAGATGGGTTGGTGGCGAATACTCAACTATTTAATACACCCAAAGTTAGTACGGGGTACAAAGATTGCCACGTGAGCTTACTGTGTGTATCTCAAATGTTACATGCGTGCCAAAATGTCACCAACCTATCGATGTCTGGTGTGAGGGGTGGCCTCGAGAGGTGTCCCTGCTCAGGGGGAGCTGCTTTCAGAGGAAAACCTCAATGGGTCCTGAGGGCTGCAGATATTTATAAAGAGGTTGATGCGTGGTTAGATTTTTCTGCTGTGTTCATGCAATTTGGGACACTTATCAGCTGGGGGGGGCTCCTGAGAGCCCAGTGTTGATATCAGGTGTGTGTGCAGGTCAAAGATGCCAAACACCAGATCAGGCTCTGCAGGATGGAGGAGCAAAGTTCAGGAATCATTAAAAATAGCCATGGGGCTGTGGAAAAGCAATGCCCTCCCAAGTCCACTGAGGAGGATAAATACCTGCTTCAGACCATCACTGGCATCCTACTTTGCCTTCAGTTTCTCCCCATCAACCCGAATCAACCCAAATTACCCCCATCCTGTCCTGGCTAGCTCTGCAAGGGCTCCTACCTGGTGTTTTATGGTTGTCCTCCAGCCATTCATGGTGAATGGGAGTCACTTTACCAAGCTGATGTTAAAAGTCACTGCTCCCAGCACAGAGCTGGAATGTCAGCTTCCTCCAGGGCTTTTCTTTCCTCACAAGTGGGAGGGAACACTCCTGTCTATAAGGCTTTTTTTAGCTTTCTGTTCCTTGGAGCAGCTGATGTGCTCTCCACAGGGTGAATGTCAATTATTCTTGGCCCTTCCCTTGCACTGCACAGAGTGTGTTTTTCACAAAAGAAGCTCTAAAGTGCTTTTAATTGGAAAGAGGAGCATCTGATGGATGTACACACTTCTCCAACAGCTCGAATGTTTACTGTAGGGCCTCTCCAGAAAAGCTAATATTTGCTGAACTTCTGCAAGCAAAGCTTTTAGCACAGAGAATACATTCAACAATAAGAGTTAATCATGGACCTTATTCAAGCTGCACTAGAGCCAAACACTGAAATTACAGCCCTCCAAAGCAAAGGTGGCATTAGCACTGCCTGCAGCCTAATAGAAAGACACAGATATATTGTTTTAATTCATGGCAGGGTTTTCTGCATAGTGTGATTCCGAACTGTATTTTTGACAAGAAGAGACATTTATTGCAAACAAAAAAAAGTCAGTCTTAGAAATGGAATAGGTTTTGTTGTTGTTGTTGTTTCTGTTGCAGTGGAGAACACTTTTACAGGGTATTTCAGGAATGGGCTCTGCTGCTGGGGTTTTTTGGATGTTTTCAGTGCCTGTAACAAGCAGGCGTTGAAAGCACATATCAAAATGATAGGCAGCAGTCCTGAAGAAAAGGATCATCCCACTCCGCAGTGGCATGCAGAAAGAATTATCTTAGTGATGTATTTTTAGGAATCCCAGTCTCAACTCAGTCATTTCCCTGAAAGGAAAACTCACTGCTTCTTCCTGACAGGAGTGGGAGGAGCGTGCAGCATGAGGAGGTGAACTGAGGCAGTCACAGGAAGGGTATCGGGCTCTTGTGCTGTGCAATATCCATCTTCTGAAAGGAAAGATCACTGAGGTATGTCTGGAGCTCTCAATTCATCACTGTGACCTCAAACCACCGAACTCCCTGGTTTTCCCACAGCAGAGCCCTTTGCAGAGTCATGCTGAGCCTGAACATGCAAAAGTGGCAAAAAATGGTTTAATCCATTTAGGAAATTTCAGAAAGATGTCCAGGATTTATTATTATACCAGAGCTGTCCAGTTCATACTCTGATTGAAAGTTCCTCGGTGCCCTCAAACAAGCAGAAAGGAGTCGAGTTGGCATAGAAAATCTGAAAACTCTAAAGCAGAAAAATCTGGAAGAGCAATCGCTTCGGTGCTCATGTTTTAAACGTTTCCCTGTCAGCTGGAAAAAAGGCACAGCTGTAAGTCTGGTGATCAGCAGTGAAATACAGCTCCCAAACTGAATTCCCTATCAAGCCACAGGGATAAATAGCAACTCTTTCCTGGAAGAAGAGGCAGATAATAAAAGACCTCTTAAAACACTTTTTATGCAGCTTTCCCCGCTGTGTACAGACCTTTACAGTGCCACCTTGTAGGACCATCATTCTCAGACAGCATTTGTGCTGTGAAAGAATTCTTCCCAATCCAGATTTCTCTGGGAAGGATGAAAACACCTCACAAAACAATGTCTTAGTTCTTAGTTCACCCTGATTTTGCTGCTCAAGAGTTATATATTTTTTTAGATTTTATACATTTGATCACAAATTAAAACCTTGGGGGTTGCTAGAGATTTTTATTTATTTTTTTTTATTCTAACTACGCACAGCCTGGTGTTACTTACTAAAGCCTTTCTTCAGAAAATCCCTGGATTCCCTCCTCGTGGCTGTCATTCAGGCAGCACATCCTTGTCAGTCTGGAGTCATCAGAACAGGAAGCAACTCAAAGTTCTTCTGCAGTTGTCACCCTCTCATTTTATCTTAAAATGCAGATTGAGTCAAGGAGGAAAAGAAATTCAGATGTTGCAGTGGCACCTGATAGAAAACACACATTTTCTAATTAGAATGTCAGGTTTTCATTGTCAGAAAATTAGAGGTTTCTGTGGGTCTTTTTTTTTTCTTTTAAATACATTTATTTAACAATGTTCTGTATTTTATCGTTCAGTGTGATTACAAGCCAGAATAATATGGTTTAAAGTGTGAGAAAGGAACCAGAAATAAAAAAAAAACTTCAAAATAAACTCCTGCCACTAATAAATAGGACATAATTGTTTATCCTTAGTGATTGCACACTGCAGGTAGAAAAGAGCACCTTGTGACAGACAGTTTGATAAATATTTCAGTGCATATGAGCACAGGTGCTTTAATACTTAGCTTATGAAGTAAAATCAAAAAGGTTTCTTGGTTTTCTTTGTTTTTATTTTCTAAATAGAAAATTTAACCATAGTTAAAATGGTGTTTTATCTACCTGTGAAAAATCAGGTTGACTCCAGAAAGACATTTCTGCTCTCTACCCACGAAAAGATATTTCCAGGAAAGGTACACACTCAGTTTCTCCCGAAATGAATCCTGCACTTTTGAGCAGCTCTCTTTTGATATACTGGAAATAATTTATTAAAAGATTTCCACAGAATGGAAGTAGCATGGATGAAGCAATAAAAGGAAATGTGGAGCTCATTTAATCCTGGCCTACTTTAAGCACAGTTCATCTGAAATTCCGGATCTGAGAGCAGATTTAATGCCCATTTCCAGTCCTCAGGGTATTTATGTCAGGAAGGTGTCCCAACGTACAGCAATGAGAAAAGCAACTTCCTAATGCTGACATTGATCAAAGGGAATTCCAGTGAATCTACATGATTTAAAGATTTAATCTGTTTAATAACATGTTAATAGCACAGCAGTTACACTGCACTTGGACTTCTCCTATTCCTTAATCCTAATCAGCACATGCTGCATTTTGCCAAATGACAACAGTAAATTTGACTGTAACATGGAAATGAGGCAAAATATTGGGATTTTATATTATGCACTAAGTAGTGGAATTTTTTTTATAGGATACAGGACTTGAAAAACATGTAATGAGGGAAAAAATGGTAACTAGGAGATAGAGATCACATCTTTAGGTGTTGCTTCAGCAGTAAGAAATATTTGTTGCTTTGTAACTCATGCAGAGGATTCACAGCAGCAGAAAGAGCTCAAATTAAAATTCACCCCCCTCCCACATCTCGTATCTGCGGCTCAGTCATCTCTTTTTTTGAGTGAGGATCTCATTTACTGGGAGATGCATTTCTCCTGCACATTTCTGCAAACCAACAGATAGGCTGCTAAGTCCTGTGGACTATATCCAGAATGAGAAAGACTGATATAAACTGGAATTTTTCTTTCCAGCTCCTCTTTTCTCCTCCAAATTGCATTTATAGTGTATAGTATTAATAAATGAAAGAGGTCTTATCTATGCTGAATTTTTGCTGTGAACATTTTTTGTCTTTCTGTCTTCCTTCCACGCTGAGTGCATGCAAAAGTTCATTTCACAACTGAGGAGGTAATGAAGTACCAGTGGAAACAAGAAGAAATAAGAGAAAATGCAAAAGAAACCCAGCACAAAATCAGCACTCGTGGATTTGTAGCTATTTTGATAGCTACTACTTCTCTTGAATTCATATTAAAAACCTCCAGTGCAAGGTTTTCCACAACCTCATGTTTATCTCTGTACTATCCCAGGACTTGGAAAAATTTAGCTAACACGCAGGCAAAGCCAATGCTGCCACAGGGGTGTAAAACTGCTGCGAGAGAGAGAAGGATGATGTCTTAGAAGGTTAAAAAGTTTTTACACAGACACCTGTCATACAACACCTCGGAATAATATGAGGTCAAGGAATCATAGAATAGTTATGGGTGGAAAGGACCTTTCAGATCATCAAGTCCAACCATCAACCCAGCACCACCACCATGTTCCCCAGTAAATCATGTCCCCAAATCACAGAATTATGGAGTGGTTTGGGTTGGAAGAGACTTTAAAGCCCATCCAGTGCCACCCCCTGCCATGGGCAGGGACACCTTCCGCTAGCCCAGGGTGCTCCAAGACCCGTTCACCCTGGCCTCGGACACTTCCAGGGATCCAGGGGCAGCCACAGCTTCTCTGGGCACCCTGTGCCAGGGCCTCCCCACCCTCACAGGGAACAATTCCTTCCCAGTATCCCATCTATCCCTGCCCTCTGGCAGTGGGAAGCCATTGCCCCTGTCCTGTCACTCCTGATGAATTGTCCCTCTCCAGCTCCTCTGCAGCCCCTTTAGGCACTGGAAGTTGCTACACAACCTTTCCTTGTCCAGGCTGAACGTTCCCAGCTCTCCCAGCCTGGCTCCACGTGGGAGCTGCTCTAGTCCCCTCAGCAACTTCATGGCTTCCTCTGGACTTGCTCTAGCAATTCCATGTCCTTCTTATGTTGGGAACACCAGACCTGGGCACTGTGTTCCAGGCAGGGTCTCACAAGAGCTCTGTGCAGGAAACTGTGTGTAAATGTGTGTGTTATATGTATAAGAGCTACTTTCAGTGTCGAGCTCGCTAAACCTCTTCACTTAAACAAGTGGAATAGACAATTTATAGGCAATTAAATTAGCTTTTATTGAAAAGCTGACCTGCAGTTCAAGCCTAATTATCAATCCCTTTTCAGAGATGTTCTATTTTGCTTTTCGATAATAGCAATTGAGTTTTGAAATCCACAAGGACGCTGAGAAGTAACCGTGCCATTCATGGGCTGCGCTTTGACTTCTAGCGAGCACTTGTCGTGAAGCTCTTAAAAAATCATGTTCCTTTATTTCCTACATTTGTTATGCCACCAAGAGCTCACTGTTCTCTTCAGGATGTCACAGGTAATGCAATAAAGATTATTGAGCAAGATTCCAATATTTCCTATCAACTCAAAATAATTTGAAATGCAGTTCAGAAGGAAGGTGTAAAAAATAATAAATGCTTTTTACCAGCTACCTGAATGATCTAAAATAAAGTGAAAGGCACAATATGAAAGGTTTTTCTTTGTTTTGGTTTGGGTATTTTCCAGAATACTGTCTGAAACATAAACAACTCTTGACAGACACCAATGGAGTTAATGTGGGGTTTATTATTTTGTCGACAGTGTTTCAATTTTGTTTTCAAATTATCATTTTGCTCTCCTTTGTTGTGGCTTGATTTGCCTTTGTAATGGCTGCACAGTTTGGAAACATGTAATTGTTGTCTGCATTCCAGGGAGGAAAATGTGCAAGAAAAATATTCTCTCTCTGTGCCTTCGAAAGGAAGAACCATAATTAGATTGGTTAAAATCTGGATACTCGCACTGCTTGAACAGTAGAAATGCTTAATTAAAATTCACAGGTGAAATTTGATATAAGAATTGGAATGATTTGTAGAGGTTCACACGACGCAGAGGAATACTGAGCATTTAGTACTTTCTGTTTCTTCTATTTAAAAATATAATTTTCATATCTCCCGTAAAAATTGAAGCTTTCACATCATCCACTCACCAAGATTTCCTTGAAGGACAACCACTACCTGTAACATCCTGGTTTGAGAAGAAAATTAGGCATGTCTCAGGAAAAACGTCTAATTACTCATTATTTCTTTGTAATTGTCAGTGAATTAAAATCTCTGTTGTTTGAGGTTTTTTTATTAGCCCAGGAAATCAGTCACAATGACAAGTAGAACAAATTATTTTATCACTGGGACATGTGGAGAGTTGACTCTGCTGAAAAAAGCCATCTCTATATCTTCTCAAAAATGGCATTAAGCAGTGGAGAGGAGCTTGTTAGAAATATTTTAAGGTACCTTTAAAATTCTTTCAAATTCTTTCAAGGATTTAAATATGTTTCCTCTACTAATTTGTTAAGATCATGAACATTTACTAGTGGGTTTGTTTATCCTATGAAATATATTAATAGAAAAGCTTGTTATTCATGCATCAGTTGATACATTAAGATAATTAATTACACTAATACATTAATTGAATTATATTGATATCAGAACATGTACATAGATCACTGTAAATTCACAGCTTTTAATGTAAACAACTTTAAGCCAACAAATTGATGCTCAGCTGGAAAATATGTACGACAAAAATTATTGAGCAGTGACAGATTTAATTGTTATTTGTCCTGGCCAAAGTACACAATTACAGTTCAAAACAGTTTCAAAGGTGCTAAAGACACCTCAAAACCAGCTGCTACTTATCAATTATTTGTAGTAGTATTATTTTTAAGTGAATTAAAATGGAAGATGTCTATTTGGAAGTATGGTGGTGCTGCCAGTTTGATGGTAGATCTTGGTGATCTCAGAGTTCTTTTCCAGTCTTAATGATTCCATGATTCAGTAACTTGATTCTCAGACTTACACTTGTCCAGAAGAGACAAAACTTTTCGTTTCCCAGGGTCGCAGTGCAGAGAGAAAGGGCAGAAGGTTCAGATCTGGCTGAAGCTCCTCTTGACAGCTGCTCTCACCTAGCACTGGTTTGAGCCGGAGAAAGCAGATTTAGATCGTTCCAGCAGCACACAAATCATCAGGATGTTCCCATCACGAAGCTGAAGGAAGGATAATCACACATTCCTCTGCAGCCAGCATCACTTTTACTTCGTCCCACAGTTCACAGGACAGGGTTTTACAGACAGTCCAGGCAAGAGTGGAGCTGCCACTTTGGGGTATGTCGAGCATGAAGACATCTCCAGACTTGTCACTTTTCAGGATCAGAAAAAAGACAAAATAAAAAATGGATGAGGCAGTTATCTCCCAGGAGCTTATCAGAGGTTATGGGGTCATGTGCTGATATGACCCAGCACGGCTCAGAAAGCTGGGAATGGAGATGATGACTAAACAGCAACCTTAGTGTTGGAGAGCAGAGGGTTTGATCACGGACAAACAGCTCAGGTCAAGATTCCTCTGCACAGAGAACAACCTGAGAACCTGAGCATTTCCCTGCTGTCCACAGCAGGGGCTCTCTCCACTCTGGGGCTCCCTGTGCTGCCCAGTAACAATCCAAGCAATGGAATCACGGAGTCCTAAGGCTGGAAAAACCCCCTGGGATCACCAAGTCCAACCACCAACCAACACCACCACCATGGTCACCACCAAACCCTGTCCTCTATGTCACATCCACAGAGTTTTTGAACACTTCCAGGGATCCCACCACTGCCCTGGGCAGCCTGGTCCAAAGCCTGACAAACCTTTCTGTGAGGAAATTTTCCCTAATATCTAATCTGACCCTCCCCTGGCACAACTTGAGACCTTTTCCTATGGAGAGTGAAGACAGAGGGGATGAGACAATTTTATGGATCATCTTAAGCCAACCGGACACAGGAATATGGAAGATGAATCAGGGGCCTAGAAAGTGGTTCAAAAGATGCCAACAACTCCTCTTTGGATCTGTCCAAACATTTGATTATTCAATTCAATGAGAAAACAACAGTTTAAATGATTCTTACAGAATAAAAATTGAATCCTTTTGTTGCTTAAAATCCACTTTAGGTTTAGTGAGTTTGTAGAAATTCCAGTAGGACATTATGTCAACGTCAAAACAAGCAAACTGATTTTTGTTTTCTATACTATTTTGTTTTTAAAGCGATTTGGTGAATTGAACATGAATTAACAAATAATTTGATCTGCCAGAAGTGACATTTTTGACAAAGCCAATACACAATAAAGAAGGAATTAAATTTTTTATTAAAAATGTGTGAAAAAATACAATAGTCACATTATGCCCTTTGAATAACTTGTACGAACTCTGACTCGTCCTCTTAAGAGCAGAAGGGGAGTTCTTTTTTCTCTATTAGTGGTTAACATTTTCTTTCAGAAAAGCTGCATCCTCACAATAATACTTTGTAGAAGGCACAAGGATAGTTTCTGGAAAAATTAAACCCAGTACATTTTCCCTTTTAAGTCTAGGTCTTTTCACACTGATCAACTCAAAGTTGCAGAAAAAAGAATCCTGAATTCTTCTCCAACTATCCATTCCCTTGACATGACTGTTTTCTGTAGAATATTTATCCTTGCCACTTATCTACAGCCAAATGTGCAAAAAATGTGGAAAGAACAGAGGGAGAGAGAAAATTATCTGCTTAGTCTGATAATTGAACTGATTAATTACTTGCACTAGTCCTTTCAGCACATCTATTACTTAAATAATCAATAATTTATGCATTTTTATTCTATAATGCTTTTTTTGGTTGTAATATAGAAGCAGCTTTATCCTTTTAATTATTTTGCAAAATTGTTGAGAATTTCAGCACATTTCTGTTCTGCGTCCTGAGCCTTCCTTCTTTGTGCCTCAGGATGTGGTGAGAGCTTCTTGATGCCATAGCAAAAACTTCTCCTGATCCCTACACGAACTGCACCTTGCAGTTATTTCTGTCATGTTTTCTTCCTTGGTGCCTTCCTGGGTTGTTTTTCACCTGCTGCAGCAATGTGCAAACACTTTCACTATGCCAGCTGAACAATCTGGTGCAATTTTTTCATCCTGTGCGTGGTTTTGCCCTTTTTATCCTTACCCCACATTAGTTTATTCTCTTCAACAGCTATTCTCTTTTCCAGAGGAGTATAATTTTAACAACCTTTTCTATCTGGTACTACTGAGCACACTGGTACCCACTGCCCTTTTTAACTATTCACACTTAATAGATTCATTTCCCCCGCGTTCCTTGTGCTGGTTTATTAAGTATTAACTACTTTTCTGCAGTAGATGGCACATGCAATTCACTGTAGGATTTCTGTTAACACTTCTTCGGGCTTTCTGCATTCCCAGAAAATACTGGCAGAATTAAAAACAGGGAAAAGGAAAGAAAGAATCATTTCGAAAGATTCCTTCACTGCGGGAAAATCCTCTCACTGAAGCCGTTCCATTTTGACTATCTCCCATCATTAAAGACTCATAATTTTTTTCCAAGAGAAAGAGATGTGAGCCTAGATTTCAACCATATTTCATTTCAAGCAAATATATTTAGAATATTACTTAGAAAGTCTTAAAGCCTTTTAATGAGGTTTGTTTATTTTCTTCCCTTTGAGTTTGGTGTTGAGGCCCACCTTTAAAAAGACTCCATATTCTACTGGGAGCTGAGGTAATTCCTTTATGGAGCACATTGGGATCTTTATGGATAGGAGTTGCCTGATACAATAGCTCTGAGTTCTGCTGCTGTTCTGAAAACTTGATTTAAAGTCAGTAGTGAAAAGTTATCTTTCCCTGCAGCCTCCTCCAGGAGGGTTTGTGTGGCCTGCAGAGAGCTGTGGATATTATTGTAAAGGATTATCTGCTACCTGGAGAAGCTACACAACTAAACACATTTCAAGAGTTGTTCCTAGCTTTGAACCATCTATAATTTCAAAAGACAACCAAATATCTCAGGACATGCCTAGAAGATCAGAGAGGATCTCCAAAGCAGGCCTTACACAAATTATTTGCAATAGGCACATTGAGCATCTGAATTTATGCCCAACACCAGGGAAGGTGCTGCTTAGAATTGGAAGTGGCTGCCCAGGGAGGTTTGGAGTCCCCATCCCTGGAGGTGTCCAAGGAAGGCCTGGCGTGGCACTCAGTGCTCTGGGCTGGGGACAAGGTGGAGATCGGTCACTCAATGGTCTTGGAGGGCTTTTCCAGCCTCAGTGCTTCCGTGATTCTGAGAATTAATGATCCAAATTCATTTATATGATACAGCTCCCTGTGGGTTTCCAAAGGGCCAGGCCTTCAAAATTAATATTTCTTGGTGAGTCCATTTGATTTTAGGTTGGAGATAAATCTGATCCACACCACTGAAGTTTTTCTGCTTATTTTGAAATAACCTCCGTCAATACTTCACTCAAATTAGTACCAAATTAATCACCTGGACAGTGTCAATGCAGGCACGTAATCATTTCTGAGCAAACTGCTGACTGGCAGCTGCAAGAACATCTTCCCTCAGAAATGGCACCTTCAACACAGAGTCACAGAATCACAATCACAGAATCACAATCACAGACTGTTTTAGGTTGGAAAAGCCCTCCAAGACCAACCATTCCCCCAGCACTGCCAAAGCCACCATTAACCCATGTCTCCAAGTGCCACATCTACATGTCTTTTAAATCCTTCCAGGGATGGTGACTCCACCACTGCCATGGGCACTTGTGCCCAGGGCTGACAACTTTTTCTGTGATTAAATTTTCCGTAAGCTTCAATCTAAACCCCCTCTGGCACAACAGGATAAAGATCAAACTTTTAATGACACTGAGCTGCGCTTGGAATGCTGCTAATCCCTGCATGTCTTGTGCCTTTTCTAACTATAAATCAATACTTCCTGGGAGCCTGATTGTCTGACTGTCACATTTGGTCTGTTTGCAGATCAGGCTTGGGATGTTCAGTAACTGTCTTGAGAACACAAGATGGATTTCTTGATGTCCAGGGAATTGCACTTCTGGAGAAATGGATCTTCTTTAGCATTGTTCAAGCCAAGATATCAGTGGTCTCAGGAGGCGGCCAATTTGAGTTGAATTCCCCAATACAATAAACAGTGCTCTGTTTATTTTTTATAGTAAAATTTGTGTTTAAAGTGCTGTACACTTTTAAGTTTCAGTATAGAAGTAAATACGTACAGGAATTTTAAAAGAAGATATTAAGATGTATTGGAACATGTACTGGCACAGGGTGTCCAGAGAAGCTGTGGCTGCCCCTGGATCTCTGGAAATGTCCAGGACCAGGTTGGATGGGGCTTGGAGCAGCCTGGGCTAGTGGAAGGTGTCCCTGCCCATGGCAGGGGGTGGCACTGGATGGGCTTTAAGATTGGCACTGGACAGGCTTTAAGATTTCTTCCATCCCAAACCATTCTGGGATTCTGAGATTCCATGTAGATATTCACATTTGCAGTTCAGGAAGCTTTCTAAAATGTTACTATTTATGGCTCTTAGCAAAAGAATTTCATAGTTTTATTGCTATTCTACTCACTTAGAAAATATAAATGGAAATAACAATAAAGAAAGTACAATATTGTAAGCTGACTCTTTTTTATTTTCCTTCCTTCCAGAATCTTCCATCAAAGTGCAAAAAACCTGAGAAACTATTTTCAGCTCCTTCAAGATTTCCTCACAGGAACCATTTACTTTCATTCTTAATCTTCCCTACTTCACAAAATACAAGAGCTTTTCTCATCACAAAAAGAGAAATCTGCAACTCTCAATTGCCTGATTAACCTCTGAGGCTGGATTTTAATGCTCTGAAAATATCATTGATAATTATATCCTGCAAGATTACGTTTTCATTTTCTACATTCAGGTCTTTTTAACTTAAACCTGTAGGATTAGATCACGTGTTTTCCAAAACTAATACAGTGTGGTTGATAGTATGCAATGGAATATTACCAGGGAAATGGAAAATGAAAACAGGGAATATCTAAGCATGGATAAGGGTGAAGTCCCAGTAACATTTTACAAGATAAAATGTATTCTCCCGTATTAACTATTATTATACACAGACACTGATGAGACAATAAGAAGGTTCTTCTTCTAAAGACAGTGGGAGCAGTCAAGGTTTAGAGAATTAGCAATTAACCTCCGTCCAAATTAAAATAATCTGTATGGACGACTCCTTGAACACTAATAAATGATGCACAAATTAAAAATCACTGACGTCTTTGTCACTGATCTTCTTATAGAATTAATTAACCTGGGAATTTTTATTGTTTGTTTATTTGGGGTTTTGTGCACACAGTATAGAAATTATGAAAAATTAGTCCATGACTGCAAAAAATACTTTTTTAGCCTAATTTCTCAAGCAACAGGTGGTTTTTTGATAAATGATTGGAGATCTAATGGAAAGTTCTTAAAAGTAACTGTAAAAAATTGTAAGTAACCTCACTAGGCTATTTTTGTACATCATTGTAGTTTTGTTATTGTACTGTGTATATCTGCAATACAGAATATTAAACTTTGATTATTTTCACTACTTGTCCAATCTATAGATAATTATATGGTTAGTACAACGATTTCTACAGCAACTTTTATCCCCAAAATTAAATGCAACCGTGTGCTCTATTACTTAGTCATTTTAACAACTGATTTGAATTTAATTTAATCTTAAACTGCACAATGTGCTATATTCATTACACTTTTTAATTTCTTGTGTTTTCTGCAATTTAGATTTTAATATTACAGCCTGTACTCTGTAATGAGTTTTTATGCTTTTTTTCAGCAAGGATGTTATGATAAGTAATGAAAATCGACCAGATGGCTTTTTATCTCGAGACCTCAATCCAGCAACGCCTGACATGTAATTAATTTCATGTATGTATAACCACACCACTCTCAGAAAGAGCTCAAGTTTTCCTCGGAGTGTCTTCAGGCATCCCAGCTTTCTGTTATTCCTCACTTTAGAAGAGCATTGATTTTCCAAAGGTTTTCCATCGGATCTGCCACCCCATGGCAGCAACGGGCGAGTGGGAAGTGCAACAGGCTCAGGAATTGGCTCATGTGGGTCAGGAATAAGCATCCAGCAGCTCAAATATTTCCTCTGTTGTTTATCAAAATTGCACTTAAGGACTAAAGAGAATATGAAGAACACAATGCCATAAATCCCATAAATTTGCAGATTACTGCAGGTGCTGTGTGGCTGTAACACGGTGCATGCTACAGGCTCTCCTTAATTTTGGTGAAAACCTCATAGAAAATGTCTTGAAAGTTCTTAGCACAAGTCATCCCAAATTTTATGTGTTGTATATTTTCCCTGGAACCAGGGAAGCAAAATAAATAAGTAAAAAAAGTTCCTGAAAATACACACAGTACAATTCCCTTGTGTTGGGAGCAATCCAGAAAAGTGCTGGAAAACTTGCCAAAGTATAAGAAAGTGGGCATGAATTGTTGACACTTTACTTTTTTTTTAAATACTGCCTTTATTTTCACTTTCACAGAGAAACATCAGCGGCTTGCAGACAGTGTCCTTAAACACCTAATTTCTGGGTGATCTATTTGTGATTGGCAATGAAAAAATAAATATACAAAAGATCCTAAAAATTTATTTGGGTTATCTTTCAGCCGGAGGAGGCAAAAAGATTTGAAATATACATTTTAACCTTGATCATTTACAGAAAGAGGGTGTCATCTTTCTTGGAATTGTGGATTAAGATGTAGATTTTTTTGGCAACAGTTGCTCAGTGACAAAGTGGGCCCTCGTAACTCATAGGAGATGAAAGCTTGAAAATTATGAATTTTGCTTTCCTAACTTCTGCAATTTGATTTATGATGGTTCATTTTGTTTAAAGGGATAACGCAGTAGTTAGAACACCATAATAAGCTTTTGTGCAAAAATATCAAGGGCTAGTTTAAAAAACACATTTTGTGATTCTACAGACGAGTAATGGGAATTCAGAATTCCATTTGATCCCACGCGACCAACTGTATTTTTCATGTGGTTATGAAGACAAAGAATAGCTAAATATAATTTTTTTCTTCCTGTGAGATGGGAAAGGATACAGAGCAGGTAGAGGGCTGAATCTCCCACTCCGTGAGTACTGCATGCAATACCAGAAATAGTAAAATATCAAAATTATCTCTTTTTTTCCCCCTAATAGCTCTGGATTCTGGTAAACAGGTTGTTACCATGTGATATCACACAAAGCAACTGCTTCTTAATATCGAAGTACTGACAGCACATTCTATTGCTGAGCTTCACCATCTGGGAGGTTTTTCTCCTCAAATTGTCATTGAGGCTAGTGGCAGTTTCTTAGACATTTATTTATTTGTACTGCCATGTGGGCACTGCTGAAAACTTTCTGTATCAGCCCCTCAGGAGCACAGGGTGCCCAGGGAAGCTGTGGCCACCCCTGGATCCCTGCAAGTGTCCAAGGCCAGGCTGGACGGGGCCTTTCCTTGCCATCCCTGTAGTTTGTGTACAGGAAGCTTCGGCAGAACGGAGATCTCTGGAGGTTAACCCAGGATTATGTTGCTCCTGCAGAAAACTGACCCTTTTGATTCCACATCTTTGCTCCACGGCCTGGGGGTCTGCAACTCAGCTCAGAAGGAAGAAGATCTCCAAAGTGATTCCAGTTCTGCAAGGTCAGCCCTGACCCCACCACAGCTCACTGCAGTCAGCCTTCCCATCTGGATCCCTGGAAGTGTCCAAGGCCAGGTTGGACAGGGCTTGGAGCACACTGGGCTAGTGGAAGGTGTCCCTGCCCATGGCAGGGGTGGCACTGGATGGGCTTTGAGGTCCCTTCCCACCCAAATCATCCTGTGACTCCGTGGTTCTATTAAACCTCAGAGCTTTCGCTCCCGAGTTCCCTGGCATCTGTCTTTCAGAAAAGAGACATTAATTTTTCACTTTGCCTTTTTCAAAAAGGACAAACATCCACACGGTGATCCTTCAGGAGCAGAAGCACAGTGCAGAGGACAGCATAGCCACAGAATCCCCGAATAATTTGGGATTGAAGGGACCTTAAAGCCCAGCCAGTGCCACCCTCTGCCATGGGCACGGATACCTCCCACTATTCCAGGCTGCTCCAAGCTTGTCCAACCTGGCCTTGGACACTTCCAGGGATCCAGATGGGAAGGCTGACTGCAGTGAGCTGTGGTGGGGTCGGGGCTGACCTTGCAGAACTGGAATCACTTTGGAAATCTTCTTCCTTCTGAGCTGAGTTGAAGTCCCAGGCCATGGAGCAAAGACGTGGAATCAAAAGGGTTAGTTTTCTGCAGGAGCAACATAATCCTGGGTTAACCTCCAGAGATCTCCGTTCTGCCGAAGCTTCCTGTACACAAACTACAGGGATGGCAAGGAAAGAAGGGTATCAGAAACTCTGCTGCTCGGGAAACCAAGATTTCAGCAAATCCCCTGCAGCCACAGGATATGCTGAGAGGATGACAGCAATTCTGGGCCTGGAAGTGACACCAGGGCTCATTTCTGTACCTGTCCTGCTTTGCTTGAGCCCTTTATTCTGCGCTGGCTTAGTGCTGACATTGAATTGTATGAGGCATCTGCCACGGATCAAGAATATCTGATGGAAAACAGGGACAGTTTCATGTTAACAAGTGCACTTTGAATTTCTGCAATTTATATTCTCTCTTAATGCATAAGGAGGTGTGGGTTTTTTTCCTTTTCGTTCTGAGGGATAAAATGTAACCCCTTATATGCATAGATATTTTACATAGTTTGCATGTACCCTTAAAATTTAAAATGAGCATTTCCCATAATATTTTCCAAATTCAATTACTGATCAATTTGACATATTTCTTTTCTTTAATGGGATGATCCCTAACATCTCCCTGTGATGAAGACACATTCACCTACACTAACTTAAAAATTCCCCTCCCGTTTATTCTTTTCCCTTTCCTTCCCTCTTCACTGAAATTTTCCTGCTTTAAAAATTATCTTAAAATTATTTAAGTGCATTTATTGTTGTTCTCGCAAGCAATTAACACACACAAAACATGTTTTTCCCTGTGTTTGTAACTTCAGGTTTCGTCCAAGATATCAGTTTGTGAGCAGTCAGGTCCACTTGGAGCCATCTTAACTCTGCAATCATTTATTGCTTGAACAAACAGATTTTCAGTTTTTATGTTAGAAAGCGGCTACTTCTCCAGGAGAGCTTCCCATTCCCCACATTTTTCCTCCAGGAAGGTGAGCAGCTGAACCGAAACCTGAGTATGGCAGTCAGTACTTACATGTATTTAGAGATCTGACTTTTGCAGTTATTTTCTCAGCAACCACAATTTATCCTTATTTATAGCCACCCTAAATAGGAGTTATTTAAATATTAATGAATTAACTTGCTGGCTCAACATGTTTTTGTAGGATGAATAATTACAGCAGAAGAAATGAACGTATTCTGCATCAAGGGACTGCTTGTGTGTGTTTTCCTTCCTTGGTGAGCAAATCCCAGACAAATCCCAAACACGGACCTGGCATGTGAGCCTGCAGGTGGCAAAATTTTGGAATAAGGAGCATTCGCAGCTTGGAAATGGTCACACAACTGAGTCTGTGTGACAGATTAGAGTTAAATCCCCTTCTAATTAACCTTGAGAGAGCTCAGACTGTGATGAACTTTAAAAGCACTGCAGCAAATAACCAAACTGGGTGGGGTTTTTTTTGTTTGTTTGGTTTGGGGTTTCCTTGTTATTAATTAATTAATTAATTTATTTGTTTGTTTGTTTGTTTTAGTTATTTATTTTCCCATTCAGCAGCTGTGGAATTTCTCAAAATCACAGAAGAATGCTGGGACAGGAGCTGTGTTTTGTAATGAAGATTTATCACAAGAAGTACAGGATTGCTTACTCAAAGGTGTGAGAATTCCTGACATTAGATTTCTTGAGGGTTACAAGTCATGAATAGCAGGGTGATTATTATGATTGGTTTACCTACATGAAATTATTCTTTGAAATTGTTTCTGTTTATTAGCATAATAAACCTATGCAGAAAAGAATGAATCCCTTTGATACTTTATAGTGTGCTAATGTTTTTATGCCTTATCATTTCTGAAAACTCTAGCCCAGCATTATAAAACAGAAATATTTATAATTTTGTCCCGAATTTCTTTGTTCTTATGGAGAAGAAATAAAATTAGGATCTTCTTTTCTTTTTTTAACAGAAGGTTATCAATACAGGAGAACAAATATTTTATTATCCATTTTTTAAGGTTAGGATCTGGAACACTTCAAATTTTAGGAATATTTTCAGAAGTTATTTCTTTTCCAGGTAGCTATTCTCTCCCACCCTTTGCAGCTATCTCATTTCATATAGTGCACTCTCATTCAAAATCAGAAAACACAAATTTTAACACATTAAACCCACCTAACATGGCTCTAAACAAATGCAAGGTGCAGTTTACAGCACGTGTGAACCAACACTAACTCTACTCATTCATGTTCCCTCACAGAAAGATTTCTTTGTCTTCTTTTAATCTTCATATGTCACATGTGGTGAAAAAAAAAAGATAAAACACTTAAAATCTTATTTGATTTTCCCTACATTTCTCTAAGTTTGCAGGTTTTCATTATATTCTCAAATATCTGAAATATAAGAAGACATAAACAAGCCTGACACAAAAGGAAAAGTCAATAGCAATGAGGCTTTAAGCTCCCATAATTAGCCTGCCCCATGGAAGCTAATCTGGCAGAGATAATAATTAAAGAAGGCAATATCTGCTCCCTTTGTTCAATTACTTCTGGCAAACAGAAGAGGTTTTTGCTGGGGAGAAATAATTTTAAACTGTTCCATTTGGAATAATTTCTCCCAGGGAACAGGGACAGGAGGAGAGGGAACGGCCTCAGGCTGTGCCAGGGGAGGCTCAGGTTGGGCATCAGGAGGAATTTCTTCCTGGAAAGGGTGGTCAGGCCTTGGCAGGCGCTGCCCAGGGAGGTGTTGGAGTCCCCATCCCTGGAGGTGTCTGAGGAAGGCCTGGGCATGGCACTCAGTGCTCTGGGCTGGGGACAGGGTGGGGATTGGGCACAGGTTGGACTCGATGGGCTGGAAGGGCTTTCCCAACCTCTGGTTCTGGGATTCTGACCTGAACGAGTGTTGCCTGTCCAGGTGTCAGAAGCTGCCACACTGAATGAAACATGCTTTTTTCTCACTTTATGTTGTTGGCTTCCTCCAGAACAACCACCCCTGGTATCCCCACAAAGCCTCCCCAGCACCTGCCGGGGAGAAGGGAAACCAGCGCATCTCAGGGGCAGGAGAATCCACAGAGGGAACAGATTTCCAGCAGGGGATGTATAGCCTGGAGATGGAGGAGACGGACTGGGGAGCAGTCATGGCTCTGTTTGGCCAAACGCTGCTTCAGCAAATAGCTGGATAATATCATGGATACACTTTATCCTTATGGTGGAGCTCCGAGCTCCTGGGGCGTGGAGAAGGTCTGAGAGCTCTGACTTTCAGAGTTACTTTGGAGCTGCTCAGGAAAAAGATTGCTCACTCAGGACATGTTTGAAAACACCCTCTGTTCTTCGAATGTCTTCCTGAATTCATTGCCTAAGGTTTCATTTTCCTGGGGCCAGCTCTGCCAGCTCGTTTGGAGCTGTGATGTCCCCCAGGCACACATCCATTGATCATGTTGGGAAAAGTGGCAGGATCTCACCTGTGGGAAGAGCTTTATCCAACGATGCAGGGAGCTGAGGGTTGTGAATAGCAGAGGTAAAAGTATGAGGGCCAGAACACAGCCCAGACTTAATTCTCTTCCCGAAGGAACAGGATTCCTTCAGATTTCATTGGTTAATGAATGAAAACTGTTAGCCTTCCTTATGACAGGAGTCACATTTACACAGTATTTTACTGTGCACAACATGGAATTGTGTGGATCCACATTTCAGTTGTAGGAACAGTACCAGGGAACAGACAGAATTCCTTTTCAATCTGAAAATTAAATGGAATTACGTTGAAGGTGTTTCCTGTGAAGTGTGTACTGAATGTTTTTATCTAACATCCGGCTGCACTGTAAACAGGGAACAACTAACCCATGAAATTCTTCTCTCCAAACATGAAGTTGTCAATTAAATTTCCAATCTGAAATTATATTAATGGATTTGAAAATGGAGAAACTTTGTATGAGCTCTTGCAATTTTACAGCACCTGCACAGTGCTTTTAAGAAGCATCAACTATCAGAAATCCTTATATTCCTCATCAGTTCGGCATAAAATACAGGGATTTTATACAAAATACAAACCCAAAGCAGTTCTATATTGCAATGTCATACATAAACAAAATTTCCCAAGGTATTAATTTTCACCGTCTGAATTTTGACATTAGATGTAGATATATTAACTGTTCACTATGAAAGATACTCCAAGTCAAATGAAATAGCCTAGAGCAGAGAATTTCAAAACGCCAGCTTCAGCTCCCAAAAAAATTCTTCTTATGTTATAATGTTCTAAACTAAATAATGTACATCTGCTTTTTTTCTTGCATTTTTCTATGTGGGGTTTGTTCTATGTCTCTCTGTCAAATGTCCATGTCTATGTCTATGTTTATGTCTATGTCTGTCAAAAACAAATTTATGAAATAAAAAATCAATCCAGTATTGTGTAGAACAATAAATACTCTGATTCTACATAGCTACAACAGTTTCAGAGACATTTAACATTTGTGTTTTTAAAGAGTTTGCTGGAGATGGTCTTCAAAGGAGGAGTCATTTAAGAACTTCTGTGTCATTTACCTAAAACGTGCCAAAATGTAAATATACTAAAAAAAAGCTCATTTAAGAAAGATGAAATTTCAAACCCATCAATAAAAAAGTAGGTTAGAGAAGCTCAGCCATGCGACAGAAAATTCTTAACTTGGACACCTTAGAAAAGATATCCCTAAAGAGATAAGGAGGTCCTGGTAGGTGGGATGATAATGTTTTTTAAATAAGGTCACTTTTAATTCTGAAAAGATGAGGAGAGAGAAAATAACTGAACTCTATCAATAAAATTTTATCAAAACCAGGCAGCTCCGGAGTTTAACACAGAATAAACAAAGAGGCAAGAATTTTATGGTCCTGTGATTATTTTCTTGTAACACCAGCCAAACCTTTTCACAGTTCTCTGACTTGTTGCAGAAAAAAGTGGGATTTCAGTGAGTCTGTGGAACTGAAATGGTTGGGTGAGTTTAATGAATAAAACAAAAAGCTCTGGATGAAGGAGACTGAAGTGAAACAGCCTCCCTGGACTTCCAAGGTTTCTCTGCAAGCAAGGTCTCTCATTAAAGGGTTTTGGATCCCTTACAGTGTCAGTCATCAAGGAGCTGGATAAGAAGATAAGGCCCATTACAAAGAGAATCAAACAGCAGGTCAGGTTTTGCAGTTCAAGTTGGTGGCTGCTGGTACCTGTGGTTTTCAGCACACCCATAATGAAACTGAAAAGGAGGATGAGTGGTGTGGGGACAGGCTGAGGGACGCAGTTCCACTTGCCAGGTGTGACCCCACAGACAGAAACACGTCCCCCCATGGGACGCGGACTGTGACACCTCAATGGCCCCTCAGTGGGACTGATGAAATCTGGGGGTTGTCGCCAAGCTTGTTCTGTCAGGTTCATCCCTCTATTCCTGTTTCCCAAGTGACAATGTCTCTGATCAGATAAACTCACTGGAATAAGCCTCCTCCCATCCTCCTCAATTAGTTTTTCTGCCTCCCTGTTACTTGTGTCATGTTTGTGTCCCCGGCGTGTTTTGTAGGTGGCTTCTTCCTTTTCTTATTGTCCCTTTTTGCATTGAAAAAGGTCATTGGCCTGATGCCCTTAAAGGAGCAGACTCTCCCTTTCCACGGAACTTTACACAGTCCTCTTTTGGCTCAGGAATCCCCTGGGGCTCACACTTATCCTGTAGCTTCCTTAGGCATCAGTTTGGTCACATGGAACAAGATCCAAGAGAAGAAAAAACTTTGATTTTGATCCAGTGTGGCCATTTTTCTAACCAACTTATAGCAGCTATAGATAGAATGAGGAGTTCTAGGTCAGACAGCAGGAGAACAGAACCCACAGACTTAATTTGGTGCTAATGTGTCCAATTTATTCCCCTGGTTCAGCCAAAAATGTGAAATGTTGTTTCTTGGCACTTCTTTAAAATCTGTTCAAGAAAGCTGGTGTCCAAATCTCTGTCTGATGCCAACAGGATGATGTTTGCTTTCCAGAGAGCATTTTTCTTCCACGCCCTCCTCTCAGTCTGTTATTTCTTCCAGTTTGTAAACAAATCATAGCAAAGTATTTTTTAAACTCATCTGAGTAAACCCTGCAATAGAGAATTAAATGTTTTGTGTCCAAACCCATGATCAACTAAAAAAGAGAGAAGCTCACTCAAGACCAACAGTGTTATTACCAGATGATAATTCCACTTTTAATAAAATCCCTCCCCTATTCCACACTGTTTCAGCCAATGAGGAACTTGCCAATTCTAGAGTAAAAAATTAGTAGATTTTTACCAAGGAGCAAATGTTGTCTCGCAAAAGAAGCTCTAGAATTGAACACACCTGGATGCCATTTCTATATAATGCCATGTAATTCTAGCTCAAAAAAGCTGAATCTGTGAAGGTTCTAGAAATAGTAACCCTTGGAGGTAAATAATGGCCAGAACTGAGCATTTTACTGAAAAATAAGCTCTTCTTCCCAAACTGAGAGGCACCAGAATTACCTACAAATAAATTGGATCAATCCTTTGATAAATTCTTTGAGGAAAACCAGAATTATAAACTGGTGATGGGAGAAATAAGGGAAAACTGATGTTCTGAAACGAATTCCTGAGGCCTGTGGAGCACTGAAGGACAACTTATTTCTAAGTAGGGGTCTGGTTAAAGACGAATCCTTTTCCAGGCGTTTTAGTCTCCCTTCATCTCTTTGTTGTCATATTTCCATTACCATTTACCAAGACTCCCCATCAACTGGGGCTGGAGAGAACAAAAGAATTCAGACTTCCAAAATTAATTTGTTCATTGAGAGAAAGAAGTATCTTTTTGGCAGATGAATGGCCTAGTCCTGGTTGGAATCCTAGTTGTCCCTGGATTTTTATCTTGTTTTAATATTTTTTTTTCCTAAACTTCTGGTACTGAGCACCAGCTGGCTTAGGTCCAGTATTGGATAAAGCAATGTAAAAAAGAAGCCTAGAAAGACAAATGGAAAAAAAGAATTTACTTTACTTATCAAAAGATAGAATTAGTCAGGAAACAAATTCAACAGGACAAACCAAAAATAATAACATGGCAAAACCTAGGACTGGCTGAAGCTAGAATCAAAAGGGGTTTTTACTCCTTTATCTATAACATCTTCTTTAAAGAATAATCTGTGTCAGAATTGGCAGTTGACCAGCACTTCCTTTTACGTCAGGAGGAAAGGAACAGACTCCTGTACAAACAAGGATATTCAGAGTTAGCTAAAATAAAGAGTATTCTGTGGTTTTGCATTCATGTGCATTGTGTATTCAGCAGTGAATCTTTTGTCTCTCTACCTTTATTCCTTCACATAATAACAGCATTTTGCTCAGATCATTTTGATAGATTATACAAAATCTTGTTGCATTTGCAGACCGAAAAACAAATCGAAGAAATGTGCTTTTTTAAGCAAAGTATCTAATAGATTTGCTCCAATCTCCATGAGAATTATCACCAGGAAACAAAGAACATCAATACCTCTCTTTCTTCTTATGCCTCTCACTCCACCTTTTTTACTAAATAAAGAAATAAATAAAAAACACTGCCAAGTTTTGGTCTTGCCATTGGTTACTGGAGGTTTCAAGGAGAGAGACTCTGTCAAACCTTCCACCACTCATACCCTTTCTCCTTATTAAAGCCACAGAATCAAGGGACACCTAGATATTAAATGAGATAAAGAGACTATTGCTAAAGCCTAACAATCATCCAGGTCATTTGTTAATGAAAGTACAACGCCAGTTCTTCCTCTGTCTTTGAAAATACCATCCATCTTCAGGCTGTGTAATTTTAAAGTTGTGTTCATCTTAAAATAATTGGTTTGAATATTTCATATGAAAAGTAGGAAACATCTCCTTGATGAAAGAAAGGAATTTGCAAGAGATAACATTGCCATTAATGAAGTCTAATTAGAGATTCATTTAAAAAATAATCTCCTGTGCTAATTTATCAGGGAAGGCTAATAGAGTTCTAACTTGAGACAAAAATAGTTCTTTGGAGTTTTATAAATGTTCTTGTCTAGGTTAACTATTTCTATTATTCACAACAAAAAACAATTAGTGTGTTAGAATCCTGACTGTTAAATAAAGAAAATTATTATGCATTGTACATTATTTTTTGAAAGTTATTTTTTGTGAGGAAGGTTGTCGCATTTTTCACCATTGTAGGTTTTGAAATACAATACCGTAACATTTGTTCACATTTGAGACATCCAATTATTCTCCCTTACTTTCTATCGATATAGAAGATTCTATATTTCTTTAAAGATGACAGGGATTGGTCCCATAATGTATAAAGCCAATTTAACTTCATTCCCTTTTAAAGTGTTTTATCTTCCATGTTGGCTTGATGACAAAACACCATCTGATTCTCAGCTTTGGGCTGCTGGAACTCTCTGCTGCCCTGGGCTGTGGCTCTGCCCAGGACTGAGAAAAGCCAAGCTCTGTTTGAAGGTGACAACTGCTCTTTGCTGAGTGAACATGGCAGAGATTGCTTTAAAAAGCCCTCAAGATGAAAGACCAGCCTGTTTTAGGTCAAGGGGCACTCGGGATGGGATGGGATTGGAGACCAGGCGTATCAGAGGAACAAGGACAAGTGGGGGAATGCTGGGACCCAGTGAAAACCACCTATCCCCAACTGATCCACTTCCAGGAAAGGGCTGGATTAGCCCACCCAAGGAGAAGGATTCCTCCCAGAAGAGGCAGGAGATCTGAAATCTGAAGTGAGGTGTCAGCTCCAGGTCCTGGGGCTTCTCACGGGATGTCTGAGGTGCAAGGGAAGAATGTTTGGGGAGTGTGTAAAAGTCATTGTGAGGTTGTGGAGGTGAATGGGTTTTTATATGGGTTATATGGCTGCCCCTGGATCCCTGCAAGTGCCCAAGGCCAGGTTGGATGGGACTTGGAGCAACCTGGGCTAGTGGAAGGTGTCCCTGCCCATGTCTGGGGGTGGGACTGGATGGGCTGTAAGGCCCCATCCAACACAAACCATTCTGGGATTCTGGGATTCTCAGAAAATGGACCACAGGTAGGAAAAGGGAGGGATCAAAGTGGTTTGGCAGGAGCAAAGGTGGGAAAAGAGAGGAGTGAGGAGTTCCAAGGGATGATCTGAGAGTGAGGAGGTTGCAGGAGAACATGCTTCTCTTACTAAGCCCTAAGTATCCTAACCTATATCCTCACTCATCCCTCTCTCTGCTGTCTGGGTGGCTGTGGGGAGTGAGCTGGGGCGAGCTGGAAAACCTCAAGCTGAATCAGCCAACAAGTCTGAGAGCCAGCAGCTGGAGTGGGACCACAGACAACCAGTGCTGTAGATCCATCAGGAACAGGGAATCCTGGACAAGCTTTTGGAGGGTGTTTGGGAGGATAAAGTGCTGCTGGATCAGTGGTGAAGGTGGCTAAAAGTTGGGTAGTGACTGGGGGTGGTAAAGGCACCCCTTTCTGCCCGAAGGGACCTGTGTGTCTGGTCATGCCCACATTTATGCTGGGGATGTGTGTGAGCCTGCTGGGAGCGGGGGTAAAGCTGAACCGGGAACTGGGACTCCCAGCAGGATTGTGTCTTCCTCGAACTGCTGGGCTTGGCACCCTCTAACACCACTCAGGAGCCTTTTTTGATGTGACAAATTACTGTGATCAGAACAGAGATCTCCTCGCCCTGGCTGTTGTTTTCGGAATAATTTCCATAATAATACTGTCTGGCAAACAAAAGAAGGAATTCTTGAACATCCTATTGATTATTCCTGCCTGTTCCTGAATTATCTTCTCTAACGCCATCCAACACAAACCATGAGGTAACGGATTCGGGATATGATTAGCTGATTATAAAGAAAAGAATTATAAACAGCCTCCTGCAGAATAGAAAATGGATTTCATGGAGCATCAACATCTTCATTCTAGGGGGAAATTTGAAGGTGAATAATTTTTGTTGTAATATGAAGGAAATGGAGAAAAACACATCCTCTGGGATCTCTTTGAATGCTCAGGTGAGCTATAGATCTGCGTATTTTAATTTATATCTCCATATTCCAATTGGATGGGCTTGGAGCAACCTGGGATAGTGGAAGGTGACCCTGCCCATGGCAGGGGGTGAGACAAGAGGAGGTTTGAGGTCTCTTCCAACCCAAAGCATTCTGTGATTTTATATTTATGTAGGTATTCATCACATAGGGTAAATTAATATTTTAAACAGGAAAATATTATTCCTTCCATATTTATATACTTTTTTTTGTAATTTATATGCTTCTTTTTAATCTAAGATTGTGCTAACAGTTGTTCTCAGGACTACACATAATTCAAGCTTATGACCAATCTTACTAGAAATTTTCAAATGATGGTTCTTCTGCAACACATTGTTAAATTAGAAAGGAAATACAGCACTTACCCCTTTAAAACACCTGCTTAAATGCTAGATTTTCACTTTTAATTTCTCTTTTAATGCCGCTGCTGTGAAATTAAGATACCTACACAACAGTTTCCTGGTTCAACCCTTAGAAACTTATTTTATCTTCATTAGGTGGGAAATTATGAGATGGCAGGAAATCCAGGTAGGGAACAAAAACTGAATTCCGTTGAAATTCTTCTTTCCCTATAGCTTATCTCTCAAAATATTGTCCCCTCTGTTATGCCTCCAGAGCAGTTTTTTTGACTTAGGGCACACTGAGAGCACGGTTATTGCTGTGCAGCACAGCTACAGCAGAGCTTGTTTCACTGAAATATTCCTGAATCGGTGGTGGGGCCGGCAGTGCAGGGCCCTGCAAGGGACACTTGCACACCCTTAGTTCTGCAAATGGCAAACTCACCTAGAAATCAGTCACCAGCAAATAATCAGCTGCCAAAATGTGGAGTTAAAGGTGCAGTAGTAGACTATTAAACCATTTTATTAGCTGGCATATCTTCCTTAATCTGCTTCGGCTTCTTCTTGCCATTCATCTTCCAGAGAGTTTTGTTCTTTCTGGTCTCCAAGTTTTGACTCTATTACAGCCAAATAACTCAATAAGGGAGTCCTGGATCAGGTGTCACACTTGTAACTGGGAATACCAGTGCAGCACAAGGGAGAGCTGGAAAATCCTCATCCTCCCAGAGACAGAACCCTGGAATGGCCTGGGTTGGGAAGGACCTTAAAGCCCATCCAGTGCCACCCCCTGCCGTGGGCAGGGACACCTTCCACTAGCCCAGGTTGCTCCAAGCCCCATCCAACCTGGCCTTGGACACTGCCAGGGATCCAGGGGCAGTCACAGCTTCTCTGGGCCCCCTGTGCCAGGGCCTCCCCACCCTCACAGGGAACAATTCTCCCCAGTATCCCACCTATCCCTGCCCTCTGCCAATGGGAAGCCATTCCCTGTGTCCAGTCACTCCATCTCTTGTAAACAGCCTCTCTCCATCTTTCCTGTTAGCTTCTTCAGGCACTGCAAGGCCACAGTGAGGTCACCCCAAAGTTTCCCTTCTCCAGGTGAATGATCTCAACTCTCCCAGCCTTTCCTCCCAGCAGAGCTGCTCCATCCCTTTCATCATCCTGGTGCCTCCTCTGGACTCACTCCAGCAGCTCCACGTCCTTCCTGTGCTGGAGACCCCATATAAACTTATACTGGCCTGCAGGACTCTGGAGCCCACTTAATACAGGAAAACTTTGCAGATCCCAGCTGTTAATCTCTACCTGAGGCCTTCTTGAGGATTTGAGCAGCTCGTGGTGTCTGCATAAGACAGGAACTATATCACAAAGGCTCTCTTCTGCCATTCATTGGAAGGGGCTGCCCAGGGAAGTCACCAACCCTGGAATGTGCTCAAAAAACACGCAGATGTGGCACCTGGGGACGTAACTTAATGGGGAACACGGTGCTGCCTGGACTTGGTGATCTCAGGGGTCTTTTCCAACCTTAATGATTAATCATTCTGCGATTCTAAAGGGTGCGGACACAAAGGAAAGAGCATTGCCGAGTCAGTGAAATTTTAAGAGAAAAAGAGAATTAAAATAGGTTTTCATTATGTCTCTCCAAAGCAGTACCAGCTGTTACATAAGTCACGCATAGCTGGTATTCAGCAAACATTAGAGACCAAAGTGGAGCCTTGTTTTGGGTTGCATGAGTAAAATCTTCCCTAATAATTACAGAATGAAAGGAAATTCTCAGCTCTACCACTGTTAAGTAATTTCTTCCATGCCAAAGACACAATCACATCATAAAATAAGACATAAAACATGACATGTCAAAGACATAAAACATCATAAAAATAGCATAATTCTTGAAGCTGCAAATTCAAACTAAAATAGCCTGAAGAGACTGCTCAAAAAACACTGGCTCCCATCATTTTCCTGTACTTGTACCATGGTCCTTAAGTCATTATTAACCTTGGAAGAAGCATATCAGGAGTTCTGTTCACAGGTGAGTAAGCAGTACATGGGGAAAATGCTGGGGGAGAGGGGTTGGGTTTGTATGAAACACAAAATGTTAGTGGGAGGGTTCAAAAGGGTATTGAAATATGAACTTTAACTCAAATTCTGGTTTAATTAAAATAATAATGGTTAATGCAACAAAGAAACAGCAGTTTTTGCTCAAGCTGATCATATTCTTCCTCAAGGAGCTCATTTTTGAACATGTCAGGGATGATATAATGGAAAAAGTTAGAACATTGTTCTCTGACTCGCCCCAGTTTGCAGCACTTTGAGAAACAGCTTCCTCTGACAATCTTTTTCTTTCAATGGACATCCAGGACAGAGAGATGTAGGGCAGAGTTTCAACCCAAAATATTTGTTCCAAAATACTGAGAGAGAAATATTTGCTGCAAGTTGCATCAGACTCGTGACAGAACAACCTGTACTACATGAGCTGAAATCTGGGTATCTTTCATGTCTCAAGTTCACAGTAGGGAAAAATATTTAAAGATTGGCAAGGATTGCTTGGATGTCTGCAAGGAGTCTTGATTTAGGATTGCTTGATCAAAAGATGGTTTTTTCCTAAGCTGTCTAACAACAGTTGTCTTGGTCCTTAATTAAACACAGTGGAATAAAAAATCATCTGGACTCTCTAATTGTTGTCCACCTGTAAATGTTTTTGATGTCCATCACTGAAGTCTTGTTGCTGATCTTTCTCTTGTGGCAGAAAAATTTTATTTTTTTGGCAAGTAACAATGTAGCCTAATGAATCAGCCTGACTTGGGATTCATCAGTTACTTTCCCACCACAACCTTTGCTATTTTCATGTCCTTAAGCAAGTCAGGTAATCTCTCTGTTTTTCTACCTCCCTTATTTACACATTAAGAGTAAGACTCATTGCAGATATATTTGTGCAGTATTTATGAATCTGATTCATTGTAGGAGCTATTATACAGTTTGAATCACAAGGGAAAATGACTAAATTATGAAGTAAATTACCTTCAGTTACCAAATAATTGTGCCATTTTCTCCCAAATGTGAAAGATGCAGTTATTAGCAGAGGAATCTCTCAAATGTATCATTTATTGGGAAGGCAGAAAGTTTCTTGTTAAGAAAGAAACTATTGCAAATACAGACAGACTGTGACTAATTCAACCTGCAAAATTGCAGTCACTGCCAAACCTCTTTCTTTCCAGAGGGAATAAGTTTCCCCTCATTTTCCAGTCAGTGTAGCACAGATAGCTGTACCCCTTGGGTACAAAACACAGGCAAACTTCATGGCAGACGGGCAGAGGCACTTAGATGCCTTTTTTTTTTGTATGTACTATATATATTTCATAGCCTGAAGTCCTGCTGAAGCTTTCTGCACATTCTTTTAAAAAAAATTAGTTGAATGTTACTTCCAAATACTGACGTGTAGCAGAGCACTTCTGGAGGAAGGCAGTGAGAGTGCAGAACTGCTGCTGTCCATCTCACAAGCACGTTATTCTCTTACCCCACTGTACAGGATCCTTCCTCGTGCCTCAGCTTTTAAATGTGTTCTGTCACTGCATGTGGCGAAGGGACACACAGCTCATTTCAGAGGGAGTCTTCCTGCCTTAGTTCATCAGGACTGGCAGTTTCAGCCAGAGAAGGGAATCCTTCACTTTGAGAAGAATGAACTTGGCATACACAATTTTGTTATTATTGCTTACTTTGGAAGAAGAAATGGAAGGGATCTTGCCAGATTCCCTCCAGCAGAGACACTGGGACTGGAGTTCACGGCTTTTCTTTCCTCTTGACCCTGATACACAGCTGAGCTTTAGACAAGGCTCATCACTGCCCAAAGGAATATTCTTTTTGCCGTTTATGAGTTCCCTGGTTTTCCTCTTCCAATCCTGCTTCATCTGAAGCTTAAGGGCTTTTTCCCCTCAAACTGATCCATAAACCCACCCTTAAGCCTCAAACCAGCTCTTGCTTAAGCCTTTGCCAGAGATGTCAGCCACAGCCTGGATGAAATATTTCTCAGGGGAGGTTTTGTTTCTGTTTCTATCTGCCTCTGGCAGCCCTGAGCAGTCCTGGTATGACCTGAGCTCTGAATTTTTCTTGCTCTCAAAACAACCCCTCACCTAAGCCTTAAAACTCTTACCACACTAAGGACAAGATTCCTCAGCCGTTGTCCAGATATAAAAATTCTTGGGAGAATTCACAGCCCAACCTTCCTTTTGCAACACCTTTAAAGACCAGCTCTGGTGGATCTGGAGATTTATTTCCTGTTCACAAACTTACCTTTACTGCTTGGATTAGACCCCAAATCATTGACCAGAGAAAGAAATTCTGCAGGGATAACTCTTCCTGATTCAGTCTCTGTGACAATGAATCTGGGTAAACCTAACTGGAGCTCTGGGCTCCCTCTTGCTCTGTCCAAAGCTGTAACCTTAACCTTAATCCCTTAAAAAGCCTTTCCATAAACACTGAGGAATTTCCCAGACAAAAACCCTCAGAGTGAACAAAAGGAAGGGTCAGCTCCATCTGCACGAAAAAAAGTTGGAAGGTAAAGGACAAGGCACACGAAGTGCTGGAGGTGGAAGAGCAGGATTTTGTGGATGACAGTGATGGCTTAAAGAACCAAACCTGAGGCAAAAAATATCCAGAGGCAAGATAATCTCTGGAGAGAGGGAAAATCAGCATAAACGGGGAGGGATGGAGTGAAAGACAACACAACCCATTTCTCTTTCAAGCATCTCTGATCACCTTCATGGCCACAACCAAGACCCAACAAAGAGCGTGGACATCAGTGCTAATTATACAACATTAATAGTGCTGTAAACATGTGACCAAGGTAGAATATGAGGGTTAAAAATGGACATTTTTGTGTTTGTAGGGATGATCATTAAGAACTCAATGTTAGCATGAACAATGGTGTTCACTAATGAACTAATAAAGGCTTCGTCCAGGTTTTCAAAGTTTAAACCTGGCATGGTGAATCTAAACCCTCCCTTCTCAGTGACCTGTAGCTGATACGAATCTCTTTAATAAGAAGTTGTAACTTCTTATTAAAGCACTGCCAGTTATTTATTGTGGCTTTAATCCACAGCCCTATTAATGGGAATCAAAAACTCCTTCACAAGGAGCCACTGCCGTCACCTGACCAGGCCTATCTTCAGCCAACATTATTTTTTCAGTAGCTTTAATATATTTTTTTTTGTGACTTGGGTAGCATCAGCCTGCAGCCCAGTGGTAGGTTCCTGTAGACTCTCATTTGCATTTTTAACTGCAGAAATCCATTCTTTGTGCTGCTGATTAACGTGTGTTTTGTGTAGGGAACACCGCTGCTGCACTGACAGTGTGACATTGCTGGTGACTGGCGCATAAAATGGCTCTTCAAAAATGCACGAGGCTTATCAGCTCTGAATGAATACTTGAACAGGTGTGTCTTCATGAGGAATGTTTAACTTGATTGCAAAAATAAGGGGATTTCTTGTTTTCCTTTTTGATATTTAGGTTGCAGAATCATCATGATGGGTGAAGAAGCACAGCGTATACAGTAAGTGGAATTTAAAGATATGTAATGACACAAAAACTCCTAGTTCTCATCATAGCTGGAAGCTGGGGAGTTGGCGAGCTCCAACCACCTAATGAGTTGTGTTCTTCTCTGGCCGGAAAGCACAACTGGGTATCAAAATTGTTGCTTCATCAATTATGGTGCATTTATCTGAATCTACCAATTTTGAAATCCATTTTTACTACTTCTTGATTTGCTTTTGGAGGCCAATGAACGTGAGAAATATTGATTATGTGGAAAGCTATTTCAGAATGATTCTTCTAGTTCATAAGGAGATGATGAGTGATTACACCACAGAGAAATAAATACGGGAAGTCAACACTTCAATTTTTCTAACGCTTCCAGAAGCCACATCATGGCTTGCATTTAAACTACATTGTCTTCAGCAGACTGAAGAAGGGTAGGGTTAGGTGGGATACTTGGAAGGGATTCTTACCCGTGAGGGTGGGGAGGCCCTGGCACAGGGTGCCCAGAGAAGCTGTGGCTGCCCCTGGATCCCTGGAAATGTCCAAGGCCAGGTTGGACGAGGCTTGGAGCAACCTGGGCTAGTGGAAGGTGTCCCTGCCCACGGCAGGGGGTGGCACGGGATGAGTTTTAAGGTCCCTTCCAATCTAAACCATCCAGTGATTCCATGATTCTAAGATTACCTGCTACCTGGAAAGAGCAGGTATAAGAGATGAAATCAAATTAGAGAGAAATTAGCTGATTCTTTGACTAAAAGTCTTTAATCCCAAAAGGGCCATTCAGTGAAAGCTGCTTTTCTTCCACATTTTGATTAATATTTTTGCTAATACCAACAGAAGTAAGTAAAATACCTTCAATGAGGGATTTTATGTATGCACATGGAGTGCCTTGACTTCTTTTCGAGGAGAAAAACTCCTAATTAACAGTTTAATATTGCTTTTGTTATTTCCTTTATGATGCTCATAATTGCACTGCTGATTTTTAATTAAACATGCATTTTGTGAAATATGTCGCATAAATAACCCTTCTGAGTCGTGCTTTAATAACTATTCATCATTCATTTAGGCAGTACAAAGGGCACTGGAAACAATTACTGAAATGTGCTTATACAAGGCAGAGCAGAGCTCAGGAGACTTCCCAGAGCATCTCATTGTCTGATTAAACCCCCTGATGGATTTACAGTGGACCCTGTTTTAACAGATAAGATAAATCTACTGTTGTCCTTATTCCTTATTATTAAAACCAATATCCTAATTATTTCTGGCAGGTTGTTTCTAAGGTATTACTTTGGCTGTCCATAAATTGAATGTTTATATCCTTGCTGGCATTTTTCCTTCCTTGGGACTTTTTGTCCTGCTTTGAGGTAAAGGACTCTGGAAAATGCAGTGATGTGCTGAGCTGAGTGGGCAGACATTGAAACACTTTGGTAGAATCCGTGTTGCAGATCTTGAAGATGCACAGAGAAATTCTCTGTGTTTAGTGAGACTCCATCACCTTTTTGACCGCAGGGAGCAGTTTCTGGGTTCAATGCCACTGAATTTCCAGCGAATTGTTTCATGCTCCAGGACTGTGCTGCTCAAACCAGAAGGTCTCATGAAGGAAGAAGAGACGGCCACAGCGGTGCCATAGGGTTGATCTTTTAATTTTACAATTTAATTTTTATAAATTTGAGCTATCGGTCAATTATTTTTCAAAATCATTTTGTAAAAAAAAAGAAAAAATAAGTTTTGGTAGATTTTAATAGAATCATGGAATGGTTTGGGCTGGAAGGGATCTTAAAGCCCATCCAGTCCCACCCCCTGCCATGGGCAGGGACACCTTGCACTGGACCAGGTTGCTCCAAGCCCCGTCCAACCTGGCCTGGAACACTCCCAGGATACATTTATCTGTCATTCAAGGAAAAGAACATCACAGCCACTCCTGAAAGCTTTCTGAGTAGAGAAATACTTTAGATCGGCTTACACTTCTCTCCACCTTTCCCACAGCTACAATCACTGTTAAACACTGGTGTTTTCACAGTCACACTTCCATTTAAATTGATTGTTATCCTTTATCCTGATGTGCTGGATAAGCAGCACTTTCACCCTCAATAATATACACTTACGTTCCTATGTGAATCTATTAAAAAAAAAGTACTTAGAAAAATTTCTTTCCTTGCTTTTGCTTAATGACAATTATTTTTCAGGGGTCTTATCAGCAGTTCAGCCCAGCCCAACCCCACCTGGATTACCGGGCAGTGGATATTCCTGGGAAGGCAGCTGGAATGTTGCCTCATCTTCCTAAAACACACTCACTCAGCTTAATCTTAGTTTGTCTTTTTCTAGTGCCACGTACAGGGGAACTTCTCTCCTTTACGATTTTAGGCCGAAGATCATCTGTTTAATCTTCCGGTTTCCTGACTTCTTTTGCTTCAAACACGTCTAGGGCTGAAACCAGCTCTAGGTTTACTTTAGCTTCGTACAGTTGTGTGGTGTAGAACCTATTTCTAATTAACAGACAGAAATAATTATTCTGTGTAGAAACTCTGATCCTGGAATAAAAGCAGACATACACAAGGGAGGTGTTTTCCTGTATTTGGCAGGAGATTTATCTGATCCTGAGGAATAAACTATGACCCAATAGATTAATTATTTTAGAAAATGCTCCAGTTTTCCTTGCAATCTTTGGCATTTAAAATTAAAAGCTTTCTGGCTGGATAATTTGAGAGAAGAATTTCTGGTGATGGTTGTGTTTACCCTGAGAGGATGTTGTTTAGAACACACTTCTTGAGACAGAACAATTCCAAAGAAAACAAAGCCTTAGGGTGAAGTTCTCTGAAAGGGATTTGTAGAACCTTTGAAAAAAAGACTGGTGGAAAATCACCTCAAATTTTGGCAGAGTCGTTACCAGACTCCCAAAGCTGAACATTCCTCTGCAAAGGTTCTAGTCTTGAGTGTTCCCCCCAAGCTTTTTGTTTGCACAAGTATTACAAGTAAACTGAGTGGATTGCAGCTCTGCTTTTTCTTGGATGGATGGTGGTTCCACCTTTTGTTTAACTGCAGGTGCCTCTGGGACCAAAACGTTGCAGAATTAATTTCGAGTTTCTGGCTTTCCATCCTGCTCTTAACAGCTGCTCATTTTATGGCCTGTCGCAAGAACACCTGAACATCTGGTGGCTTCCCTCTGTGCCCCACTATGGAAAAGCCTCCAAGTCGTATTGAAAACTTTCCCTCAGCCTTCCTTCATTCCAGGATCTTTACATTCAAGGCAGAATCCATTTTCAGAACACGGATGTCAAGCTCTGGAGTGCTGGGAGAGATGGCTCAAATCTAATCCTGTGTGCATTATACCTATATAGAAAACAAAAACAAGTTTTCACTCAGATTTAGAAAGTTGCTCCACAGTGAAATTTAAAAGCAGCTTAATTCTGAATTTTGCTTAGCCAACTAAGCCAGTTTATTTAGGTCAAAGTAGATGGAAGATTTGGGGAAGAAATGAATTTGACTTGGAACATCAAGGGGATATGAACCTCATCATGCTTTAAACATTTGACAATTAGCAATTTAGTGTTACAATTAGCAATTTAGTGTTACGATTAGCAATTTAGGGTTACAACATGATTATGTACAAAACTTGGATTCCCAAGGGACAGCCACCAGTAGTTCCCTGTCCCCTGAGGAGCAACATGTTGAAGGTAGGGAAGACCCTGCAGGCTCTCTGGACACTGAACCCTAAAACACTGAGAGAAAAGAGATTATTAAAGTCACTGCTTTTTGTGGAAAATGTTTGCATCGAATTAAATCAGAGAACATCCAGGATGTACTTTCAGAGTGCTTTATTATGACTGTAACAACATCAGACAAAAGCTGTCAGATTAGTAATTGGACTCTTTAAATCCTATTCCAGCTCAAGAAAGGGTGTAATAAGGAAGAGAAATTATTTGCAGAAGGAAAACAATAATTTAAAAAGCCTCCTCCTGTTCATTTTAAAAATAACGTCCCAGAGCTCTGCATAAATTCAGTCATGGCCTGGATCCACCAGCTTGAACGAGTTCAGAGGGCAGCTGCTCTTCTGTATTACACCCTGTATTTACTACCCGAGTACTGCCAGGGACAGTGCAGATAATTCCACCGCTTTATCCTGGATGTTTGACTTCTCAGCGCTGAGAAAGAATTCAACTCTCCGCGCTGAAATGTAGAAAACATCCGCAATTCAAGTTGTTCATCTGGCTTAATATGAAGTGACAGGAAAAACTGATGTTTCTGAATGGACACTTTTTTCCTAAGAAACTCATAGCTCTAGACAATGTATCACTGGACTTTTATTCAAAGCAATTCCTAAGTGGATACAGGAATTTCCTTTCCAACTGAAACATCAGTGCTGCAATACCCTGCAAACAAGTGCAGTTTCCTGCCTGCTGTGGGTGTGTTAGGGGCTGGCCTGTCATGCTAAAGGCATTGCAGGGTGTCACTTTTTAGTGAAACTTCTATGTGAAAAGAACGAGTGAAATGAAACTCGGGAAGCAGATCTTGGGCTAGAAGGGAATGCACAAAGTGGTTATTTTTACATAGTGACCATTGGTCCAACTTTAGCTTAGAGAGAGCTCTCCAGTTCCCAGAATCTCTCCTTGTTCACCATTCTCCCATTCACACTAAATCATTCCTCTCCTCTTTGTACAAACTTAGGCGCTTGAAGATTCCAGAGTTCTCTTTTTCTCCTTTTTTTAAAATCCATCTGTGTTGAGCAATCTCAATTTATTCAATCTTTGAAAAAAAAAAGAAGTCTGGGAAAGGGCTAATGAGATAGGACAAACCAATCTCATGGAACTGGGCCTCCAGGGTTGGCTTAGGTGACTCCTTGAGGTCCTGTCTAGGCTAAACCTTACTCTGACTCTACAGATGTTCCTCATGTCACCAGAGCATGGTGACATTCTTCTCCTAAGGAAGAAAAATCAAAAGCCTTGTTTGGAGTAATGCAAGTGGGAATTTACTACATTTTATTTCACTTTATCTTTCATTTCACATCACATTGACTTCAAAACTTTGTTTTTCATTTTCGCATCACGTGTTTTAAGTAAATTAAGAAGTCTTCCTGATCCTTAAATGAGGATTTTACCCTAATTTATGTTTGCAGCTTTTGAGTTTTTTAACTCTTACATCAGTATTTTTAAAAACACCTCAAAAAGAGCCATGCTGGGATGAGAAGACAAACCAATGATCTCTAAAATGGTTTTTTCTGCTTTTTTTCACACATAGCTAACAGTGAAATAGGGTTAGACTCATAAAAAGCTGTGTTTTCCCTTATTTTAAAAATGAAAATTTTCCATTTGCTTGAACAGCTTAAATAAAACATTATTGGAGTCTGGGAAGAATTGAAATAACATATTTTGCCTGCTTAAGGCAATTTTCTAAAATATAGGTAGGCTTTAAAATCATTAGAACAGACACAGAAAGTGCCAAGTGAAGCAGAACTTCTTTTGGGAAGCAGCCAGCAAATATCAGAAGGTGGCTCCTTATGTTTTGAAGAGACATTTGTAGGCTATGGAGAAGGAAACCAAGAAAAGATTTAAATTGATTTAAACATGGCAATTATGAGGATGGGGGAAGCTCTGGACGTTTACATTGCTCCCAAAACTCCTGTTTCAGTGTCCCCAGGTGGCACGGAGCTTCCCACACTCATGCCACATGGCATTTATCAGGAATATTCATCTTCCCTCTAAATTCCAGGAGATTATATTGTTAAATCATGAATGAGAGGAATGTTTCAGTTGAATGTGATAATCCATTGAGTTCTCTGTGCTACAGCCTTACCCCTGGTGTGGACTTGTACAGATGTTTGTGGGTAAGTGAGGGTTTTACTTTCAAAGAAAGGTAAAAAAAAATAACATGAAACTGAATACTAAATATCTGAAGGTCCCTTAGTTTTGTTTGTTTGGGGTTTTTCAATCAGTAAATGCTGATAGAAATAATTTATTGCAAGAAATGAGACTGGAAGTATGAACAGCAGAGGAATGATCATCTGCCCTAATTCTGAATGGATTTCCAGTTCAGCCAGAAAGAAACTTGAGCTCAAGTCCTTTTTCCAGTTCCACTGAAGAGTTTTCACCTCTGCCACTGGTTAGTATGAGCATTTTAAGGATTCGTGGCATGTTTTTGTTCACCAGTCTCATTTACATAATCCACAGATCCATAATTTCCTCCATCCAACAGGGTTTGACTAAATGGAGACTAATTTGGGAAATACAACAATTTGGGTGCTACAAATACAGTTTATTTTAAAAAGAATATTTTGCAATTTCCTGCTTTTATTTATACACAGAATCACAGAGTCATTAAGGCCGGAAAAGAACTCCGAGACCATCAAGCCCAACCTTTGCCAGAATCCCACCGTGGCCATGCAGCCATGTCACAAAGTGTTCGTATGGTCTTGTGGGGACCAGAGCAAAGATCGGGGTTTTTCTGTACCCTGGCACTGTTTACTTGTTCATATTTAGGGTTTTACTGGAGCAGATCAAAAAGACAATGTCCTTTAAATGCCTTGGAAATAACTATTATCTATTTTCTGTAAAATAAATACAAAAAAAATCCCTCAATTTTGAAACCATCTGAGACGAAGCTGGGACAGATTTTTTTCATGAGATCTATTTTAATTATAGCACAAAGACAATAATTGATGTGCCGATCATTAAAAGTTCATTTGGACTTGATTATTTTCTCTTTTAATACTTTAGTCTCTGTAATTAATTTTTAAGCTTCCTGTAATATTTGAAAATAAAATTAATTTGGCAGTTTTCTTTAAAAATAGAAACGTGAGAATTTGAAATGCACCGTTAACTTTAAAACTGGCGGGAACCCCTCTGATTTTCATTTACCAGCAGTGCAAAACCTGCCCTATATTATAAATGCTAACGACGGCACGGACATTTCAAAGAATTTTATGCCCAAAGTTAAAGAAAATACATGACTTAGTCCAGTGCTAATCTTTTACTTTCTATAATGCTAAGCCTCATTTATGCTTTTAAACTTCATTAAAATTAACTGCAGGCCATATTATTTTAAATGGCCTCTCTGATGAAAGGAGGGCTTTTTTTTCCCCCCAGTATCATTTTCCTTTCCTTATATTTAGTACTTCCTATTGATTTTTGAATTTCACTTTGCACCTAATGTTATTTTTTCTTAAATAATACTTTTTTTCTCCCCGAGGGATTTTTTGTAAGCTGAAAATCTGACTGTGTGGAAGAGGATGAGCATTAGGAAATTGTCCATGTCATGCTTAGAGCTGCAGAAATTCCTGCAAAAATTATCTGCTGTGCAGGAGAAAAATTCATGCACAATTCCTACATGGAGCATGTTCTTAGAGCTTCCTGCACCAAGAGGTTTCCTTTGGCCACTCTGAGCCAAGGAATGGACCTTTTTAACAAACCTTACTGTGTGTTTCCTACCAAAAGAAGGTTCTTGTACATCTCTGTAAGTCTGGCACAGTCTCAACATACTCATGGAGTTATATGGGACGTTTGGAAAAAGCATTCTGAAGTCTTTTCAGGAATAGAATTGAATTATCTATTTAAGTGCTCAAAACCCTGTGGATGTGGCACTTGAGGACATGGCTTAGTGGTGAACATGGTGCTGGGTTGATGGTTGGACTTGATCATCTTAAAAATCTTTTCCAACCTTTGGTATTCTTTGACTCTATTTGTCCTCTTTTTCCTTATATATTCCATTTGTGACAGTGTCAGCTGGTTCATTAAAAATTCCAGATAAATGTTCTGGAAATCTGGGAAACAAGGCTAACGAATTGCTATGATCAAAATTCCCAGGAAATTCAAGTTAAAACACCGTAATTATTGGTCAAATGATTCCTTTTTATTGCTCAGACTTTTTAAACCGGTACCTCTCAGTTTAAGTTCCTCAACAACTCTGATTCTCAATTTATTTTTTTTCAGTAAGCATGGGTTTTTCAGTTTCAATAGTAGTCGAACGTGTTTTTCCAGACCTATTTGAAATGAAAAATGGAAAACAAAGGTATTTGGTACCTCCTTGTCCTGCTGCTAAACTTGCTACTTCCACAACTCAGGAAATATTTGAGGGCATCTCCTGGTAAATACTTGACAACCGTAAATGTTCCTAAATCCTGCAGAGTCAGAACTCCTGATTGGCATGAGATTGATCTAAATAGATGCCTGACCTGAACCAGGCAAAAGGGATGTGGAATTAGATAAAATAAAAGTCCACATTTTCCCTTCTGCCAATACTGGAATTAGGCTATTGCTCTTGCAGTCAACTGTTTGACAGCAATATATTCCTCTGGGAGACTCTAAATCCACGTAATTCCACTCCACTGGAAAGCTGCAATGATTATGCCATACAAGCCTGTTTATAATTGGTCTCTTATGTTATAATTGAGAAGGAATAAAAATCAGTCTGGAAAATCTTAATGAAACAGAACATTATTAAATAAATTTAAGGAGAATCCAGATGCAGATTGAAAATGAGATGATCTAAAACACTTCCTTTTAATGTTTTCTCGTATACAGAACTGATCTTTATGCCAAAAAAATCTTCTTCAATTTCCTAAACTTTCAAAAATCAGCTCTGGGGTATTCAGCAATAATCTGTCCATTTAACCTTTCCTTCCTAGACAATGTTTTCTTTAATTATCCTGAAGTGACAGGAGATGCTGGTACTGGAGACATCCTTGAATCAGTGCACCTCTGGAGTCTCAAAAGGATTTAAAATATTTGATATTTAAAAAAAAAATAGCCCCAGATTCAAACTGCTCTATCAGAACACTTTTCTGGGGGGATAGGTAATGGATTAATGATTTTTAAGTCACGGCAGTCAAGTAAACAGATAAATTTCAATCACTGAGGTATTTCAAAGTTTTTATGGATGATTTTAGGTAAGTTTTATGGCCGTGGGAAATTGCTCTCTTAAAAGAACTGGTTTATGAAAAAGAATAACATTTCTTCTCTAAAGTACTTAGGCTGAGATGTGCAGAAATCAGTTCCCAACCAAATGGCAAACCAGGGACCAGCTGGTCTTGTTCTCTGGTTTGTAAACTCTGCTTCCAGAGTTTTCCTGGGATTGCCTTGAGAGAAGACAATAAACTCCATTCTCTGAGGTCTCACTTCTTTTTATCCTCTCTTACCATATTTATCCTGCAGCCTCACAGGCAAAATGATCTCTTGATAATCAGCCTTTCCTTCAGCTTTCAAACTGCCTCAGTGATTAGATGAGTATGGACAAAAGGCTGGGAATAGGCATGATGAGAAAATTAGAAAAAAATAGAAAAATGGTACTATTTCATTGCATTCCTGCTCATGAACACTTAAATCAAGGTAGAAATATGTTCAAAAACCATGGGAAAGCTGATCTCTGCTGAAATACTTTTTGCTTTTGTTTCCAATTTAATAATTCTGGGAAAGTCTCATTTCTGAAACATTATCAGCACTGTGCTTTCAAGTCTCATTCCAGAAGATAACTCAGGGTTATTGTGGAATAGAAAATGAAAATATTGCAAAGTTTTATGTGCTTTCAGCATTTTTTTTTCCTTAAGGTGGTCAATAAGAATTGAAGCTGGATTTTTTGACTATGCATAATCTTATTCATCTCAATTGAACAGATCCAGAACAATGAAATAGTAATTTTCAAGCAGTGCTGACTGTAGAAAACTCCTATATCTTCTAATCAATGCAGGTTGGATTTTTGACTGAAAGCTCGAGTTACTTAAAAGCTCAAGGTGAATAAATATCCTGACATTCATTATATTCTTAAATAAACTAATGCTCAGTGTCCAGAAAGAATATACATTTTTATATCAGGAATAACACTAAAAGGAACCACAAAGTAAATTCACAAAAATAAACTCAAAAAATAAATCAGCTTTTGCTTAAAACTTGAGGCTGTACTGGGTTATTCTCTCAGGATATTGGTCTGTAGATACCAGCAGAAAAAACACCTGCTCTGCAATCTCCGGGGCCATTTCACGGAGGTAATTTGTGACAAACATTTAAATGACAGCTCAAAAGAGTATTATAGGATATTGATTAAATTTGCCACTGGAAAATGGTTTTATTTGCTGACAGAAAATTAACAGAGCCCAGGACCTGAAGTTGAAAATTTATTGTAATACCTTTTGTGCCTAAGAGAACTTATTATAATGTAATATTTTATGGAGATTTTTCTTATGTTAGTGATACAAATCAGGAGCTTAAAGAATTCTGAAACATATGAATATTTGAAATGAAGCTGATAAATGACAACAAATGATCTGTTTTCCTGAAAAGAAGATTTTCTGCATAGTTCCTATAGGCATGGAAAGAAATGGAAGACCCCAAAATCATCAGGGAAATCAATCCCATTGCAGAGATTACCCCTGAAATTTGGCCTGAAATTTAACATGGAGACTGGAAAAATGCTGATAAAGTTTCTCAAGGCCAGATGGGATTTCTCCCTGATGAACCTTCCGGTGTAGTTTTACTTCAGGCTGGTGCAGAAATATTTCTACACCACATGAATCCCCAGTTTGGATGTACAGCTCTGTCTGTCTTCCAAACACTACATCAGGAACAGATCTGAACAGCAGAACAGGGACAGACACTCTGAATTTGGAGGATTTGGGGTTAGACTGGCTCTAATCTGATCCTGTGGATTGAATTCCAGTTATTGCCTAAGATACCCCTCCGGAAAGCATCTGCTAGTTTGGAATTTTTCTTAAAAAGAATTGAACTCTTGTGCGTTCCCAGACTTGAAGAAAATGGACTGAATGGCCTCAAAAGCCAATGCGTCCATACTCCATAAAACCAACACTACTGAAGTAAGAGTGATGTTTGCTTTAAGAGCTCTTCCACAGGGTCTAGAAGGCTACCAGAACCTGGGCCTCAAGGACTCTGGAGCTTGATCGGGTTCTGCTCCCAGGGAACAGGGACAGGAGGAGAGGGAACGGCCTCAGGCTGTGCCAGGGGGGGCTCAGGTTGGACACCAGGAGGAATTTCTCCATGGAAATGGTTGTTAAACATTGTCAGGGGCTGCCCAGGGAGGTGTTGGAGTCCCCATCCCTGGAGGTGTCCAAGGAAGGCCTGGAGGTGGCACTCAGTGCTCTGGGCTGGTTGGGCACAGCTGGGGCTCGATGATCTCAAACCCAAACGAGTCTGTGATGTAAATAAAATTATAAGTAAGTAAAGCTGTATTAACAGTGAACATCCATTACTACTCTTGTAAAATCTGATCTGAAGGAATTCTCAGTATCAGCTGCAGCAACTTTGCATAGATTAAGATCGCAAATTACATCTGAACTTTTTCTGTATTGGAGAGTTAATATCTCCTGTCAGAGCACATGGCACAGGAGGACAAGAGATGTCTGTGCAAAGCAGCCTGCAGGCCTAGACTGAGCAGCACAGACAAAGTAATTACAGGCACTTCAGGAAGAACTAATAAACGTTTCCCAAATCCATTTTAAAGGAAATTGGAAAAGGACTTTGTCAGCATTCAGACAGGCCTCCAGGAGAACACAGCCTCTGACATTTTCATTGAGCCGTCCTTTCCCCACTCCTGGCTCCCTCCAGGAAAAGGGAGTTTTTAGAACTCAGAGTCCAAATGTCGAAGATTACTCATCACTACTTCAAATGTGCAGTTCCTGAGAACTCCTTTGCCACAAATGTTTCTCCTAAATTGAAAAAACTTTTTGAGAGATTGAAACAGTCTACAGACTAGAAAGTGCAGTTTCTGTCAAGTTAAAAATATGACAATTTTGTGACTATTTCAGGAATGAACTACATTGATGCTTTATTTCATTTCCCAGATCTCTGCTGGCTGAAGTGAAAATATTACCTAGTGGAGCAAAAGCTTGCAGCAGTTCATACAGAGGCTTTAAGAAAGCGGATAAAATACATTTGCAGTGCTGTAAATTCTTCCCTGTGAGGATGGGGAGCCCTGGCACAGGGTGCCCAGAGAAGCTCTGGCTGCCCCTGGATCCCTGGAGGTGTCCAAGGCCAGGTTGGACGGGGCTTGGAACATCCTGGGCTAGTGGAAGGTGTCCCTGCCCATGGCAGGGGATGGAACAAAATAATCTTTAAGGTCCCTTCTAACCCAAATCAGTCCCTGATTTTATATTATACACTGAGCACCACTGCAGCCACTCTCCTGTCCGCAACAATTTGTGCATTTCCATGTACTTCAAACTCCCATATTTCATATTTGTTCCCTGTCAGACTCAAACGTGCACCTAATTTAAACATTCCCTTTTCAAACCATTTGCATCAGCTAAATATCCTTCAGATTCTGTTAAGCATGGGGGGATGTGACAATCACACGATTTCATTTGTTCTCTCAGAAAGTTCTTACTTTAAGAAGCTGCATGGGAAACACTTTATGACTTTAAAAAGATCTCTCATCCATGGATTCAAGGTATTGTGGCCCTCATAAATTTCTTTGCTTAGTTTTCCATTTGATGAAAGTATGTTCGTGAGGTTGTGCTTCGTGAGCTCCTGGTGGGAATTAAATTCCTGGGGGTGAAAAAGGGAACAAGTCAGAAGAACAGAGCAAATAAGGAGCAGGGAATCTTTATTTCAATGTAGAGTGTATTAAATGAGTTTAAATGAGACAAAAAGGGTAAATGAGAGAAAAATCTGGCAAATAATAACTGGTGGAGGTTTCTTCTTCTTTTACTATTTAGGGTTTGATATTTGAGTATATTACAGATCCTTCTCTGCCTCATATCCCGGTTATCTCTCTGCTAACAGCAGAGGGAGAAGGTTTAATTTCAGTTCGATAGTTTTGTTTGTTCATCTTCAGCTACAATAGACAAAACTAAGGTTTATTCATGTTAGCAAAATAAACATTATTGTCATCACCCTCTGAAATCTTAGGCAAGAGGAAATTCCTTCACAATTTTCAATACACCTAATTTGGCTGGGTTTTTTTATTATTGTTCTGGGTCACAGAGAGCTGTAGGTTCCAGTAGGTCCTGCTTAATCTCTAGGCCATTCAGACCATGCTAAAAGTAGATTACAGATTCAATTATAACAGGTAAATAATACAGTGTACCAAGGGAGGAAAGCTGAAGAACTGATTTCATGGCTGAGACTACATAATACATCCAATAACTTATTAGGGCCATCATTCATTTTTGTCTTACCTCTGATGCAAGTTTTGGGAGTATTTCTCAGGCAAAAAAGATGCTCACTGTGCAGAAGAGAGAGACAAGAAAGGATTTAAAACTTTGGCCCCATTCCGTAATTTTAACTTAAAGAAATTGTACTGGGGACATTGCCAGACATCTCTTTCTGTGACTATGCCCCATCCCAGGGACAGGAATCTTCACAAACAGCTTGGAACAGGCTGTGGTATATTCATTTTAGTAAGGAAAATATGAGCACAAGTGATTACAAATACACTGAATCCTCCTGAATACCTAAAAGGATAAACAGCAAGAAAAAAAGTAATAAAATGTTAGGATTACTTAGAGGAGATGGGATCCTGCTTTCCAGGAGGGGAGGAAGTGGCATGGGAACAGGGAGCCTGTTCTCAGTCAGTAAGAACACAAACGAGGAAGATGGGAGAAGGAAGAAGTTGAGGCCACTGTGGTTCCCACTCCTCGTGTCAGAGGGAATTCCAGCATGACCTGCTTGACCTCCTGACTGAAAGACCCCAGGGACTGTGACCAGGTACTGCTTTTAGCTGAGGTGGGGTTCACTTTCTCCATGGCAGCTTGCAGGGGGCTATGTTCTAAAATTGTGTGAATAATGCTGAAAATAGTGCAGATAAGACACTGATAACCCACTGATGTTTCAGTTGTTGCTGATCTCTGCTCACACAGCATTTACTCCTCCTCACCCTCCCAGCCAGGTGCTGGGGGTGCACAAGGAGTTGGGAGGGGACACAGCCAGGACAGCTGATCCCAACTAACCCAGACCATCTGACATCATGCTCAGCAGTAAAACCGGATAGGTGGAGGGTTTGTGGGTGTTGCCATTGCTCAGGGGCTGTTTGGAGGGAAGCAATTGTAGTGTTGTATTTTTCTCCTCCCCTGTGCTTACCTTTCCACATGGGTCCCCCCTTCCCCGCCCCTAGCCCTAACCACTCCCTCGGGTTTCTCCCATTGCTTCTGTTACCCCAACTCCGCCCATGTACCGCCCCTATGCCCTGTGACCATTGGGCCATGTCCTGCCCCCTTCCCCCCAAAATAAAGGACCCTGCATGCCATGTGACTGGCTGTCTCTCGAATTTTACTTTGCCTTGGGGCTCCAGCCTCTGCCTGGGGGAACCGTGCCATGTGCTGGCTCTCTACCTTTGGGAGTGAGCACATGTGCTGGCTCTAGGCTTCTGGGAGCCACCATGGAATAAAAGATCTTCTGCAGTCCTCGTGCGGAGAGCATTCTCGTCTCCTTTATCGTCACCGTGTTGCGGGGCCTCAGCTAGCCAGAGCATGCGAGGGGCAGCCTGGAAGGGGCACAGGAAGCGGAGCAGCCGCTCTCCCTGAGCAAGCCTCACTGCGCTCTCCGAGAAGGCTGTGGCATGCCATACCACCGCAGGAACCAGCAATTATTTTCTTTTTAATCACTTGCTTTTCTTACTTCTCTCTCATGTCACCAACAATTCAGCATTACCTCCAAAATACTGTGTACTCAGAGCCGGGTTAGAATTAGTGGGGGTTGAAAGCTACTGGTTTTGCACCACTAATCCTGATCTTAATTAACATTTAACTGTTAGCAGGAAGTGTCTTCTGAGTGAACGAATCCAGTGAAGTTTGAGTTTGGAGCTTGAAATTGGCCAGATCAGTCGTTCTTTAAAATCCTCCCATCACAGCCATCTCTAATTTCCTCAGTGACAGAAGTTCAGGAGCAGCACCTCCTACTTGTGAAGCACAAAGTCTATTAGAAGATAAAATCTCTGATTGAAGTCATGAAGCTACTTGGCATTTGAAAGGCCTGCAAATGAGACAGCTGTTTCCCACTGCTTTTCATTGATGTGCTGGAAATGATCACCTGTCTGAGCTCATCTAAGTAGTAGAAGTCCTGGTACTCCCTTGTTTTCTGTGGGCTAAAATGAAGGAACTTTCTCATCTTATCCACAGAAGTTTCATTATTTTAGTAATAATTGGTGCTTTTTTTTGCCATTTTTCCCTTGATTTTGTGGAGCATTAATTAGGCACCCTGAGCCTCATTTCATGAGTAGACCTTTATTTTATGTCTATGTTACCTTTTTTCTGGCTTAGACTAGATGGGTTTGACATTCTAAGTGTCAGGGCTCAAGAAAGCTTGTTATGCACTGTTAATTTTTCATTCAATTTTTCTTTTTCTTTTTTTTTCAAAAAAACCTTGTAAAAGTAGATGTTTGTGGAGAATGTGATGGAGGAAATGTTTGCCACCAGGAACAGAATTCGGCTCCCAGTGTTAGGTTTCACTTGATCTTCCCAGCTCACTTTCCAGATTTTTCTGTTGTTATTGGGGATTGTTTAAGAACATTTGTGTGAAACAGTTACATCTGTAAAAAGTGCCATTCCGAAATGAATATGGTGTTGCACAACATGAACAAGCCTTTGGAATCCCTCACACAATTATTTTTTGTGGAATTCAGGATGCGAGCTTTCACAATGGAGAAGTCCTGATAGAGACAGCTCTGGAGTGAGTTGGCAGAAAAATTGTCAAGGGAAGTTCACTCAAACTTTCTGTTCTCTCTCCAAGAAGAAGAAAAGAGGGAGACTCCTAATACCTGTGAATGTTTTCACTGATTGGGAATTCCGCACCAGTCACAACAGAGGATGTGTCTGGTGAGGACGAGGCGCCAAGGAAAATATATATGCTGATCATTTGGAAAGCGTTTTGCCTTCCAGTGCTGCACTGACAATGTGAATTTACCTGACATCACAAAAACCAGAATAGATTAAATCAGCATTTCTGGTCCCTTTGTCACTAAGATAATGTATTGGTTTGGCACAGCTTGGTTTTAGGCAGCACGGGGGTCACAAAGATGGCTCCTATGAGGAAGCACCAGGAAGCTTTCACTGTGTCCAGGAGAGCCAATGGCTGATGGCTCTGAAGATGGACACGCTGCTGGCCAGAAATGGGCCAGTTAGAGAGATTTGTAACGCCTCTGTGATGACATATTTGAGAAGAAAAACAAAAAGAAGTCAAACAAAACCAAAAGATTTTGGATTCTAGCCAGAGAAGAAGAAGAGGTGACAACATGTGAGGGAAAACAACATGGCAACACCAAGGTCATTAAAGGAGAGACAGGAGGTGGTGCAGGTGACAGAGCCAATATTCCTCTGCAGGACATGGTGAGAACCATGGTGAAGAAGCTGTGACCCTGCAGCCCATGCAGATCCACGGGGGATGCAGAGATCCATCCACAGCCCATGGGGATCCACGGGGGATGCAGAGATCCATCCACAGCCCATGGGGATCCACGGGGGATGCAGAGATCCATCCACCGCCTGTAGAGCTCCATGGGGGATCCACAGGGGACCCAAAAACCTCGGG
>VZTD01000023.1:0-10187 GCA_013397725.1 Rhagologus leucostigma | reverse complement strand
AGGATGTCAGAGCTGCTGCTCTGTCCAAAAGGGGCACTAAGGGAGGTCCCTGTTGGATGGTGTTCTCTGGGAAACCTTGTGTTTTGTTGAGCAGAGAACTGTGTTGTTGCTCCTATTATTCGTTGCTCTGCACAGGGTTGAGGTGCGTTGACATATTGAAGATTTTGTAATAAAATAAACGGAACACCATGACAGAAGCCTTCCTTGTACCACTGTGCTCAAAGCCAGGTTGCCTGCAGAGTTCAGTGAGCTGTAAATCTCTTCAGCCAGGCTCACAACATCTGATTTCTGCCTCCATGGGCTCTTGTAGAATCAAAGTGATAATGGAGTAACAGGGTAACAGACTCCTTTTGTTTGGGAGGGACTTTATCTAGGTCCAACCACCTTCCACTAGACCAGATGGCTCTAAGGCTTGTTCCAGCAGGCCTTGAACACTGCCAGGAATAGGGCAGCCACAGCTCTCTGGGCCACCTCTGTCAGTGCCTCACCACCTTCACAGGGAATTTCTTCCCAATATCTCATTCTCAACTTGCCCCAGAGCTGGAGGCAGCTCTGCAGGGAGCTCTCAGCAGAGCAGAGGGGCAGAATCCCCCCCTTCACGTGCTGCCCACGCTGCTGGGGATGAGCCCAGGACAGCGTTTGGCTTTCTGGGTCCCCAGTGCACACTGCCACGGCATGCTGAGCTTCTTGTCAACCCACACCCCCAAATCCTTCCCAGGGCTGCTCTCCATCCATTCTTCCCCGGTCTGTTTGTGTTTCGGGTTGCCCCAGTGCAGGTGCAGCGTCTGCCCTTGGCCTCGCTAAACCTCCTGGGCTTGGCACGGACCCGCCTGCCCAGCCCGTCCCAGTGCCTGTGCCAGAAGCCCCTTCCTTCCCCCCAGTCCTGCCCTGCTGCAGCCGCACACCAGCGCCTCCAGCCCAGGCTGCTCCTGCCCACCCACGAAGCCCGGGGGCCCACAGGGGCTCAGGGACACCTCTCAACAGGGAACCGCCCAGTTTTACCCACCACTGCCTACAGGAGATCCCAGCCTTTGGAGGGACTGTGGGGGCAGAGAGAAGCTGGTGGCAGTGGCCTTGCATAGTCCTGGCCCCTCCAGGCCACCCCCACTCTGGGACTCTGCCCCAAGACCCTTGGCAGTGCCCAGCCCTTAGGCAGAGCTTTTCCATCATACCCTCCATCATACATGGGGATTAAACACAGGAGGAGCCTGAAACAATGTATTTATTTTGAGACAAAGAGAAGTTTCAGTCCAGACCCCTCACCCCAGGAGCAGTGCCCCCCAGTGCAGGGACACCAACAGCCACCACCCTTTCCCCCTGTCCAGGGTATTTTCCATCCCTCCCAGACTTTAAACAAACTTTTCCTGTTTGAGACCAGAGACCAGGTCACTGCACTGAGCTCTTCCCCATGTCAAGGTCAAGACAGCTGGTTCTCCCCTGCAGAGACTGAACCTCTCACTCCTGGGCTGCCTCCGGTGCTGCAGACTGCTTGGTTTGGTTGTCACCCTTCTTTTTGTGCCCCGAAACGATGTCATCAATACGGAGGAGGAGAACTGCAGTCTGAAGAGAAACCCCACAGCCAGAGCTCATCTGGAGCTCATTCCAAAAGACAAAACCCAACCTGCCCAGCTTCCCCACCACACAACCATCAGCCTGGGTTGAAATGGTTCTTTCAGCACAGGAGAAGGGAACGGTGCCTCACAGGCTTGTGGGAGCAGCAAGGGGCTGCTTTCCCACTACCATGGAAACAAGGACAACCGTTTTCTCTTGTTGGTTGATACAGAAGGGACACAGTATCCCTTTGAGGAACAGCCTTTGATCTAACAACAGCAAGGTAATGGCAAGATCTGCAAGGAGAAGGGCAGCTTCTTCATGTTCTGAGACATGGCAGCCCCAGCCAGCCAAAGGAATAAAGCTCCCACAACCACCGATGATTCCAGCAGGTTGCTGGTAAGGAATTGCTCAGGCACAGCTCTGGCTGGCATCGGAAGCAGTGAGAGCACTCTGCACCGTTTGCAGGGAAAGGTGGAATGAAACATGACTTAATTTAGCCACAGGATCAAAAACCCTGAGAAAGCCTGAGTCTGGGCTCCCACATCCCTCATTATCCCACCTCCAGCAACAACGAGCTCAGACACCTGCATGCCCCACACTGGGTGTGTGATACCCACCCAAACACCCCAGAACACAGGGAGGGATATCCTCCTCTCCCAAATGGTATCCACAGAGGCTCTGAAGTTTCCACTTCTTACCTCCACAGCTGTTTTATAGGTCTGGAGTTTGACAGCCAAGGGCTCCCAGATCCCCAGCTCCTTCATGTCAACCAGGGCTCCAGTCTCCCCATTCACCCCCCATGTCTGGCTGCCTTCCTGAGTGTGCTTGGCCTGAAAGCAGAAGACAAGACAGGTCACCACCAGTGGGGTGAGATGGCAAATTCCCCTCTGGAGTCTCAAACTGACCATGGGATCAGGAAACAGTAAGAGGCTATTAGAATATTCTCAACTTTGGAGTTTATACAAGAACATGTTACTGATAGCATGACAAGGGCATTGCTCTGAACAGTGACTGATCCGAGGAGCTGGGTGAAGCAGGAAAGGGCTGACTCCCTCCTGGTGCCCCTGCCACACGCCTTACCCTGAGTGAGGTCAGAACACGGATGGTACTAGCGCCACAGTTCTGGATCAGCGTCCGGGGAATGACTTCCAGAGCCTGGGCCACTGCACGGTAGGGCCACTGCTCCACACCTGTCATGCCCTTGGATCTCTCTGTCAGTGCATGGGAAACGGCCATTTCAGTGGCTCCTCCACCTGGCACCAGCTGTGGGTCCATGAGGACATTGCGGCACACCTGCATGGCATCCTGCAGGTTGCGCTCCACCTCCTGCAACAGGTACAGAATCGCAAAACTGTCGAGGCTGGAAAGCCCTCCAACGTCACCAAGCCCAAACATTCCCACAGCACTGCCAAGCCCACCACTAACCCAAGTCCCAAGGTGCCACATCCACACATTTGCTAAATCCCTCCAGGGATGGTGACTCCACTACTGCCCTGAGTACCCTGTGCCAGTTCCTGACCATACTGTCCATGAAGAAATTTTCCCTAATATCCAATCTAAACCTCCCCTGGTGCAACTTGAGGCCATTTCCTCTTGCCCTGTCACTTGTTACTAGAGCCTGACCCCCAGTGGGCTAGACCCTTCTGTCAGGTAGTACTAAATAGGGAGCAATAAGGTCCTCACTGAGCCCCCCCAGCTCCCTCAGCTGCTCCTTGTGCTCCAGACTCTTCCTCAGCTCCACTGCCCTTCTCATTATTAACTGGAGCACTACACCAGCTGAAAGCCCAGCCCACAGTCTGCTGGCCACGAGGTGAAGCAGCCCATGCACTCACTTACCGCTAGGATTTCCTTGCTGGCTCCCCGGAGGATGATGGTGCAAGCCTTAGGATCTTTGCAATCAGTGATGAAGGCAAAATACTCATCTCCTATTTTTTTCACTTCAAAGAGCCTAGCACCGGTTCCCACATCCTCCTCCCGGAGTTCATCTGTGCGACTGACGATGCGAGCTCCACAGGCCCTAGCACACCAAAACACGACATTAGACACTCACAAATAAGAAGTGAGAAAGAGTGAGATCAGAACAATTCCATGTCAGGCACAGCAGGAACAGGCTCCAGACAGGAGCCAATACCTACCTGGCAATCCGGTTGTTGTCAGTCTTTCGCACCCTACGGATGGCAGTGATGTTGGCTCTCATCAGGTAGTGCTGGGCCAGGTCTGAAACCAGGTTTGTGCAATTTCAGTAATGAATCAGCAGCATCATGTCAAACTTTATCTGTTTATCAGTTATCAATCCAGCTATTTTAGTTTCAGTCTTTGAAGCAAAAGGGGTTACAGGAAAAAAGCACGTAAATGTAGCTTTTTAAACCAGGCTGCAAGGCAAAACAGTAGCACAGCTCTCCAGGGTTTAAGATTCAGCCTCACTTGTATTTTGGTATCTTTACCAAATGCTGGAAAAGCGAAATATTATTATAACAGTCTACTTTCACAAAGCAACGTCAAGGACGAACCGCAATGCCTGCAGTGTACAACTATTTGCTAGAAAGCTAAAATATAACCCAAACCAGGTTCAGCACCAGGTTTGGGGGGAGTTGTATTAGTTTGCTGTTGTGGTGTTTTTTAGTTTTGGTTGGGTTTTTTAAGTTCCTGAGCAGTGCATTTAACACCACGAACCTCACTGAGATGAATTCAACACAAAGGATCACATGTGCTGTTACCAGAAACTCCTTTTTCCGTGATGACCAGATCTGGCTTGACTCTTATCAGATCCTCACACATCTGCTGAATGTACTCTTCCTCCATCTGCAGGATGCGGGCAAAGTCTTCCTCCCGTGTAATTTCAATATCAGTCTGTACAAAAGAGGAGTAAACAGCTTAGTGTGTTCATTCCAGCTCTTCACTGCATTAGACACACTTCTCCCAGCTTCAAGCAGCTCAACTCCTCCAGTATCACCAGGGAGAGTCTGGGATGAAAACCACTGATCAAATAAACTGCAACAACTGTGTTAGTTGAGCATTAGCCTTAGTTCAAGCTCAGAAATATTTCTTTGCTCTTGACCAGCACTTAGATACACAAATCACTGTAGCTGCTTCAATGAGTCAAAACGCTGTAGCCTCACTCCTATTTTTCTGGGCTCCATGGCAGAGTCAGCCCATGCATGCAAAAGGCCTCTGAAAGGTAGCACACAGAAAGCCTTTCACCACTTGCACTTTCAGCAAGCCATCTGCATTTGTTCATTTTACTCATCCTAAATCAAGAGTTGCAGATGTCTCCAACAGGACTCGCTTTACCTGGCTCTCTCCTTTCTTGTACTCCAGTGAACAATCCAGAAGGACGATGCGTGGATTCTTAATAAGGCGACGCATTCTGGGATGGGTTACGTCTTTATTCACCATGATTCCACGCAAAACGCATGAGTCTTCACTAAAACCACCTGGAATCTGACAGACACAAGGAAGGGAGAAAATGAGGCGAATCAGTTTAGTCTACAAAAACTCGTGTATCTGAAAGCATCTCCTGAAGCTGTCCCACGTACAGAAAAGGGAAAGCATCTCCCAAGTAACCACGGTGCATCCAGATCACTACACAAGTTTAATTTTAAGCACACACTGACTTAGATTTCAAGCATGAAGCCATGAAAGAACTTAAGATTAACATCCTATTGTCTGGCAACATGTTTCATTTTCCATCTTCCAAATCCAAACTGAAATTATCTTTTTGACAAGTACTCAAAAAGAGTTGAAATGGCAGCCCCTGTTGGCATTGTAAATGAGCATGGCTGACACCATTGATTGAAACATCTTCAAGAATTATGTCTGCAGACTGCAGAGAAGTAACACAAAATTCTTCCCAGTGCATCCTACAATAAACTAGTTCAGAACAAGAAAGGGGCACAAGGATAAGGAACAGTTCAGGACACACTCACCTTTTCTACTTTTGCGTATTTTTTAATATCAATTTCCTTTCTGCCATTTTCTTCAAACTCCACAGTCTTAACAGCATCCAGAGCGATGCTACAGGCCAAGTCAGACCAGCGGTTTATTGCCTTGGTGTTTATCGCACTCTTTATTATTTTAAGCATCATCTCTTTGTTGTTCACATCCACTGGAGTGCTGAGATAAAGGAAAAAGCAAAGAGCAAACTGAGTGTTATTCCAAGTGACAATCTAACCCTTTTGACTCCCTCTCCAATTTTGCTAAGTTGTATTCGACTAACACAACTGCCTGAAGGAGCAGCTTGAAGCAGAACAGAAAGTCCACATCCCTCTTCTCTAACTCCTGCCAGCCCATACTTACCCAATTTTCTTTAGAATACTGATCATGTCATCAAGAGCCTTACGATAAGCCCAGATGATCACAGTTGGGTGCATCTGCTGTTCAAGAAAGTGTTCAGCAACAGAGAGCATCTCTCCAGCTAAAAAAAAGAAAATTAAAAATAAATCAAAATCCCCCAAACTTAAGTTAGTAGGATAATCAACAGTCAAGAAAGGAGAGCACATACCAGAAAAAATATATCTTCTATCCATGCACGGAGCTCTAACATCACCTATACCTTTCTTTACACTTAACTGTGGTTATCATGGGGAAAGAACAACTTCCCAAAGCATGGAGCTGATCACCTTAGGGTCTCATGAACCTAGCATGCTCTTGCACAGTAAAAAAAACCCTCTCCATCTCAAGGTTAGTAAATAACTAAGATGTGTCTCATCATGGGCTCTGCTGAGAAAAAAGGGTCAACTTCAGCCTTTATGCAAGGTGTCTGAGTCAGTCTCCTTACCAAGGATAATGACAGATGTGGTCCCATCTCCAACTTCTTCATCCTGAGTGCGGCTGATCTCTATCATTGATTTTGCAGCTGGATGCTGGACTTGAATCTGTGTAGGAGCAAGGGGTATGGATTTGTCCCAGAATATTAAAGCAGAAACGTCTCATGTCACTCAACGGAACAAATACCACACCTTTAATACAATCAAAGGCATTCTGTCCAACCACAGCAAGGCTTTTGCTTCCTTTTTGAGACCAAAACCAAGCCCTTATATTTGACAATATTGTATCTCTCACTGTTTTTCAGGCATTACAGTTTTTAAGATGTTCTTTTAACAGCACTTGCACCAGAGAAATGATTTCTAGGTCTCGTCATGTGGCATTGTGAACACCACCATCTACTCAGAAGGTCTCAATGCAGCTGATAATAGCTCCAATTACCAAAGAATTTACATCAGTCTTGTAAATGCTCCATGCAAACTTCCCATCCTAGGATCAAACCTACATTTCTGTAGAGCAAGAACACTTGCTGGGTATCTTTCATTTCTCCCCAGTGAGAATCTTTCTTGGTGCAGCTGGTTAGCACTTGCCGGCTGTCAGGACAGGTGAGGAGATCACACAGCTCCACTGACACCCAAGATTCAGGCACATACTGACATAATGTTTAGCAAGACAATCCTTTAGGAGAAACTTACCTCTCTAAGAATAGCGTTGCCATCATTGGTCATCACGATCCCACCCATGGGGTCCAAAAGCATCTGCAACCACAAGAGAACCAACACTTGAATGCTCTGCCCCATGTGTGTCTCACTTCTAGTCAGCTGCAGCACAGGTGTTGCAGCATTAATTCTTACCTTCATCATTGCTCTTGGTCCTAAACATGTTCGGATAATGTCAGCAATAGTCTAGAAGAAATCAAAGAAATGAAGTAATTCAGGAGGGCATCAAAAAGTCTAAAAAAACCCCATAGTGCAATCAGCAGCCCCTACAAAATTTAAGTGATTCAACAACCCTGCTGTGGCTGAGATGCAGGCAAAGTTAAGAATTGTGTGGAAATGAGAATATGGGGATTATCAAGACACTGGCACCACACTAAATTATTATCTCAATCAGATGTCAAAGCTGAGACACTTTCAGACTTTGCAGAGAAAGGGGGTTTGGTTGGTCAAACCTCTCCATGGTTATTTATAGGGCACCCATTACATGAACAGTGCAGACATTTTACTTTTTATACAGAATTTTTATGTAATAGTACAAAAGTATCTTGTGTTAACACAGAAAATTACTTTCTATGTTGCTTCTTCTTCTACTCTATATTCATACAGAATAGAGAAAATATGCTTCACATCCAGCTTTCCCTCTGAAATATATAAATACACACACACAAAAAGGATCAGAACAGCCTGAGAATTTGGTACCTTTGCAGCAGTGATGTTTCCTGTCTGGACTTTTCTTCCAGACTCACGTTTTGTATTCTGACCTAAAGCGCACAGAAAAAATAAAATTAATCAAGTACAATCAAGTACAAAACAACAACGATACAGTCACCTCTCTTAGTCACACACATTCAACATGTGACCACTTCGAAATTCAGAGTTTACAATATAAATACTGCAGTCACGATGAGAAAGACATTGATAGAAAACTGTCAGTGAAAAACCACATTCCCTATTATAACAGAACTCCTTGTCAGCATCCTGAGACAAAGCTTTGCAACCATGAAACAGAACCTATTACACCAGAAAATCAAACTGCAGTGACTCATGAAGATCTGCCAGATCTCACAAAGCCGAGGAGCTGCTATTGTACAGTAGTGTTCAGTCAAAAAAAGTTACAGAGGCTCATGTACAGTAAGCAGAACTGGATGAACATAGAGTGAATCCATCAATGTTGCCTTTGGCACATGAGGGTGAGCAGCAGCTGGGGTACCAACTGGCTCACAACCACAGCTGGAGACCAGCTGTCAACAAACTCAGCCCTAGAGCATAATTGGGCTCAGGGATGCTTCTGCTATGATAAGCCTGGCCTGGCCATGCCCAGATTTACTCAGGAGCAGATGCATGTGCACACGGAGGTGTAAGAACAAAAGGAAACAACAGTAAGAGCAGCACCAAGTATCAGGCAAGCAGACTTATAGAAAAGGGGTCCTGGGCTACAACAGTCTGCCTACAGAGTTAAGAGAGAACAGAACGCATGGAGAAAAGAGAATGGGATACCCAAACAGAAAAAAAAAAAACCCCTCGGAATGCCTCATGTTGGCGGATGGAGAGAGAATCATAGAACCATAGAATGGTTTGGGTTGGAGGAGACCTTAAAGACTATCTTGTTCCAAAACCCTTCCATGGGCAGGGACACCTTCCACTTGAGCAGCGCTCCAAGCCCTGTTCAACCTCACCTTGGACACTTCCAGGGATGAGGCAGTCACAGCTTCTCTGAGCAACGTGGGTCAAGGCCTCACCACTCTCACAGGGAAGAATTTCTTCCCAATATCCCACCTAACCCTGCCCTCTGGCAGTGGGAAGCCATTCCCTCCTATCCTATCACTACAAGCCCCTGTCCAAAGTCCCTCTCCAGCCCTCTTGAAGCCCCTTTCGGCAGGAAAATGGAGGAAGCTCTAAGATCTCCCCGGAGCCTTTAGTTCTCCTGGCTCAACACCCCCAGCTCTCTCAGCCTGTCTCCAGAGCAGAAGGGATCCAGCCCTCGGAGCATCTCCGTGGCCTCCTCTGGACTCGCTCCACCAGCTTCATGTCCTTCCCATGCTGGAGGCCCAAGAATTGGGGTTCACATGGGGTTCAAACGGGGCAGTACAAAGTAACGTGCTGAGAAAGACGCGAAAACAGCTGAGAGCACAGAAGGCTGCCAGAATGACAGCACCGGGGCTCCAAGATCTCCCGCGCAGGGCGCGGCAGAAGCTGGCTAGGGAGCTGCGAAGGGGAGCTCGGGGCGCACCGGGGCCGGCAGCGGTATCCAGTGGATCCCCGGCAGGATAGGGGGCCTCGGCCGGAACGGGCTCTGAAACGGCGCCCGGCCATGAGGAGACCCAACATGGCGGCGAGTCAGGCGAGCGGCAAAGCGGGGCGGGGGTCCGAACAGGCCATCCCCTCGCCCTCCACCCCGGGAGGCCGGGCCGGGCCGGCGGCACTCACTGAGAACCAGGACGGGGCGCGGGCCCATCATCGCGGCGGCTCGAGCGCGGCGGAACCTTCTGGAGCCTCGGAAGTGTCGCCTCGCAGGGCCGCGACACCGCGCACCGCCTCCCACCGCCGCAGTCAACCGCGCGTCAGCGCTGGGCCCAATCAGAGGAAACGCCCGGCGATTCCGGCAGGGAAGTGACGTTCGGCACACGGGGCGGTGCCGCCAGGGGCTCCGCACGAGCGCGGTGCTCGCCGGGCCCGTGGCCGGGGGAGGAACCCTGCACAGACCCGGAGGGGAGGCGGGAGACCCGGGCGGGCGGCGGACTGGGGACTTCGCTGCCGTCTCCCCCTTGGATCCCTAAGGCACCAGGTCCGGGATGCCACGCGCGACCTCGGCTCGGACAGGCAGTCCTCAATGCCCACCCCCTCCGTCGGCTCGGTGGTCTCGCCCAGCCCGCACTGCGGGACCCCGGGCAAAGGACGGGTCTTAAGGCGGCACCGCCTGCCCGACAGCGCGGGCCGCGCCCGGGTCCCGGAGCAGCAGCTGCTGCTGCGGGGACGAACTGAGCCCGAGCCCGCGGCTCCGGTGTCCCCTCCGTGCACGGCCCTAAGCCCTCCCCGGCCGCCAGCGGCCATTTTGAGTCCCGGGCGGCTCAGTATCACCCGAAAGAACCGACGGTCAGAGAACGGCACCGGGGGAGAACTGCTGGCACAGGACATGTCCTGATCCACTGT
>VZTD01000016.1:90413-106986 GCA_013397725.1 Rhagologus leucostigma | reverse complement strand
CGACTTTCTGTTAAAGTCGGATCCAGAGGTCGTAGCACCCCACCAGAACACCCCCGGATCACGACATTGTGTTGGCAAGTGTACGAAGTTCAAGTTGTATGTGCATGCATTGTGTATGTTCTGATTGGAAAATTACGTCTGAATCACCCTGAAGGAACTAACTTGTTTGGGCTGTAGCAATGTCAGCAAGCAATGTGTAGGTAACATGTTAATTAATATAAGGCCTGCTATTTACAAATGTATGTAGAGGTGTGTGGGTTTTGGGGAGTGTTACTTATGATGTTATGGATACTCTGAGTTCCTATTCCATGGAAATACTTTTCCATGAGCGGATAATGGTATTAAAAGTCAGAGATGGTTTTCAAAGCTTAGGATGTTTACTTCAGGTGTTTCCTCTGTAAACTGAAGGAGTGTGAGCCTTAACAAATGAAATGCTTGTTCTGAAAGCACAAATATGTTCCAGTCTAGGTTTCCCACAGTCCTGTGTACAGGATGCTCTACAACGTGAAAGTAAATACAATGATGATTTATGTAGGAAACCGAGGGGTTAAAACTTCCACAGACAATGACTGATTTGACCTTATCCCTTAGAGAGAATTCGGACTGATGTGATGACAGGACAGGGATTCTAAGCAAAAGAATTACAAACCTATGTTTTTGTAGCTATAAATAAGAAAGTGTGTTGAGTGAATTGGTGGAGGGTTTTAAAGTATAGTGGTGTGATTTTGTAGTTTAAGCTAAGAATTTAGATGTTACAATAGAAGTATATGGGTGTACGTGACTTAGCAGGCAATTGGTAGGAAATTGATGCAGTGCAGTAAAAGTGACCAAAGGTGATAGGTTATCAAGTCAAAACAAAGTTTCATGTTAATGGCTTATTGGACCAGAAAGTTATAAATTGCTGTGTAACCCTGAAACTCGTGACTATCTGCCATTATGGCGATTTGTTACTAAGCTCCATGAACTCTGAGACTGATGCCTTGTTTGTTATTTTAAGTAATAAATCGTGTATAACCGTGATAGTCCCATCTCTTTAGTGGAAAGTCCGACCGAAAAGAAGCAGAAACAGAGAAGAAACCTGGCAAGTGGTGCCCCAACAGATTTTGAATATACATCAAAATGTATTGCCTCTCATTTTTCACTTAAAAACTGTCATAGTTCAATATGGAAGTTTTTTTGCAAAGAAGTGGAAGGAAAAATGTCTTATCAGTATGTCTCAATTTTAAAATTCAGAAATATGGAAAAGGAATGAAAAGAGGTTGTTTAAATTCTATATTCTTTATTTTAAATGTCAGGTGCTTTTTTAAAAATTACTTCTGAATCAAAACCAGCTAGGTATAAAAACAAAATGAGTTGGGGAGTAGGCTGGCAGCAAAAGAAATAACTCTCTGAGTTAGCTTTAAATTTGTTATTCTGCTTTCAGTGATATCCAGAAAGCACTGAATTGAAACCTAGTTATTGTCCCAGGTTTAAGCTCCGTGCAACATATGGGTGATTTGTACTTAAAACAAGTCTGTTCCTTAGTACTTTGGACACTAACACATACTTAAAGAAATCACTGGAGAGACCTTGCTTTACCAGGTCAACAGTGTCAGATGCTTTTATTGTGTTTTCCCTTGCACTGGGGAACTGAATATAGGCAAAGGTAAAGGATTTTGTTCGTCTTCTGGTGACACGAAACAGCATGGCTGTATTACCTTCCTGTGCATGATTCTACAGCATTTTCTTGTCCTATACCAACTTCTCAAAATAATTCTAGTTTACAAGTATAATGTGATATTTCCTAGATTACCAAGGACCACAATGTGTGGACATAAATGCATAACCTCTTTTCAAAAATTAATTCTCTCTCTACATTTTTCCTGACCAACTGCTTATTAAAGCATAGAGAGGTATTTGCACGTGAGGCTTTCTCTCCTCCAAGACTCAGGGCAGTTGCAAATGGTTAAGTTACATGATAAAATACATCTTTAAGGGAGTGTGTGTATATGTGTGCATATATATGTAAATATATAAACAAAATTAAAGTGTGGGAGAAAGCACTGAGGTTTTTTGGCCATGACATGAGCAGGGTATTAACTGTTGCCTGTGGTGTCTCTGTGCATCCTCCCACTTTGTACTGCACTTGTTTTACATGTGGTCAAGGGATAGAAGACAGAGCTCTACACCTTCTTCCCTATTCATTGGGTCTGAATGTAGGCCTGAGACTCCACTCACCAGTAATCTTCCTTCAGTTAAAGCCACTAAAATGGTTTACCTGGCCAAACGTGTGGCTATGGTGCTGCCATCAAAACGCTGGTAAATAAGCGGTCATGATAACTTGCAGTGATGTTTTGCCCAACTGACAGCTGATATGACAGTCTGATGCATTATAAATGCACATTTTAGAAATGTACTTAATCCTCATATAGAATAGGCTCAGCTCAAGCATTGCAAATGAGCATGTGTGGATTGAACCAGTGGTGTGTTTTAAGGCAAGTGGTATGATTTTAGGGTGAGTAGTAGGAGGCTTTATGGACTTTATGTATATCATGAATTTGGCAAGAGGGCAAAAGGTAGAGAGTTGATTAACTTGTTCTCCCTGTAAGAAACACTAGCTGACTCCACTAATTGGATCCCAGATGCAGACTGATGCAGCTAACTGTAAACATTGGAGACTTCAGGAAAATCTTTGTCAGCCGTAAACGAGAGTCAGCTACTTCCTCCAAGTCATTTGTTTAAATCATTTGATGTACAACCCAAGGTACTTTGAGTCAGACCTCTGAAAATTTGCAGCCCTATTCTGGACAGTGTTTTAGGCCCCAAAACTGCAGGACTTGTCAATGAATAGACCTCTTCTTACTGCTGATCAAATGACCAAACTGCTTACTGCTCTATAATACTATAGATGAATTGGGATTTCTGCTCTAGCAGTTATTTACAATCATTTGTCCCTGCTGTATTGTGTCTTAGCTCACCATCAGGAGTTCATGATTCCTATTAATGTGAAATGCATGCCTGCTAATGTAAATTAGCTGACATACCAAACCTGGGGTCAAAACCGTGACCATTATCACTAATGCTAGAAGAGGAAATGCTGCTAATATGATTAATCTTATAATGAATAGTCTTTTGAATAGCCTCTGATTCTGCATCTCATCCACTACTTGGCTGTTGTGAAGGAAGTATCACAGAAGCTTGTAAATTGTATATCCAACTTTTAACATGTATCTTACAAATTCTAGGTTAGTGTCATGTGCCTTATTGCATATTTTCAAGATAATGCTATGTTTGTATCTGATGAATATGCTTATTAGCTTGCTTACAAAAGAAGTCCCCTCTAGATAAAATGAGCATTAATCTGCTACAGGTAATGCTTAGGCCATTGCTGTCTTATGACAATTTGCATCTAAAAAATAGTGAAAATGTTTTTGATGAGTCCTGTAATAATAACAATAACAGTGCATTACAATCACTACCTGAATTTTGCTCATGGCTGTGGAACAGAGGTGAATTTAAGATTTGAGGCTGGAATTTAGCTGCTTTTTGGCATTTGCTCGTATTGGCATAACCTTCTCATATGGAAGGTGTCTTAGGTTACAAAGTAAGATGTAACATAAGTATGTATTCTATCACCATCTTCATAAGCTGTTAAAACCAGGTGGGGCAGTGTTCATCTCTTCCATGACACATCCCTAAAAACTCCCTCTGGAGAGATATCTTCTGCTAATGGACCATCAAGCCTCACTGCATGATTCATAAAATTACATCATCCCATTGTGAGATGGTCCGCCTAGGGGGAGGAACCAAGCATTCCTACCCGGATATAATCTGAGGTTTGGAATACCACAGTCAGCCGTTACCTACTGGATTCCCAGAGGACAAGAGCTACATAACCACTACTGGACCTTCAGAGGAAGACCAGACCCTTCTACAGGATCACCGCTTCGACAGAACCACATCTATCACTTCAACAGGACTGCAGCCACCATTTAATCAGACTGCTACTACCACCCTGACCCGGAGGGTGTCAGACTGTATCCTGACTCTGTCAGTTTAAGCCAGTGTTTTCTGCCTTTATTTTAATTTTCCTATTAAATTGTAGTTCTGACTTGGAATCTCCCACTGGTTTATTTTCAAACTAGTACAGAAGATTATAGGAACGAGAAAAAAAAAAAAGATTATCAGTGGTAGGAAGACACTCATGAGTGAGAGTGGCAATTTAAATAGAAGAGCTTGACCTCTACAGAGAGAATTTGTCAGGCTTAGTTCTGTAATGCATGACAAATATCAGTGCATCATCCTCAGTCAGCGAGATCTTCTTGCTTCCTTGTTTCAGGAAGAAGTGAACAAAAACTTTACAAACAAATTACTCACATAAATTGTTCCTCAACAGGAAGTGGGACAAGTCCTGCTCTGAATTAAAGTCTAACTTAATAAACCTTAAAGAAAGCAGCCATAATGTTGAAGAGAGAAAACACTTACACAGCTTACCAAGAAAAAAACACTGAGAAAAACTAATCAAGAGTTATGGAGGCTAGAAAGATACAGTGGATGAACAGTTATGTTTCCCAGGCTGCTGTAGGTGTCAGGGTACCAAACCAGTCATATAGACTTTCAGAAGAGGCATGACAGACAGATCTAAAGCCTCTACTCAGAATATTGTCTGACTTAGATCATATAGCTTTGCGCAACCTATGGAAACTTACGGGTTTCCATTATTGTTAGGACTTGCCAGTATGTTTTATGACTTTGGTAATTTCTTGTCTGGGTATTTATTTTTTTTACAATTTTTTCAGAATTTGTGAAGGATAGCCAAAGGAAACTAGATCTTGGTGTCTGCCTCAGTAGCTCTACTGCTATATTAGTTAGAAACTAGTCTAATTGAAATCTATGTCAATTTAATTCTTAATGAGATGCTCTCTGTGACTGATTATTTTTAATGGTTGCTTTATAATCCTCTGGGAAGATTTAATTTCTTAACTACAGTTATAGAAAGAAGTTTTCATGTGAACACCAAGAATTTGTAGGATTTGAGTCTTGGATCTGAAAATTAATTTTTTAGGCTAAAATAATTTTATTATGGTGGAGATCTCATAGTTAATCTTAGTGGTTGTTTCCTGAACCCACAACAGTATTTTTCTAAAATTCTGAGATTGGTCCTGCTAAATACTAATCATTACATGACCTCTTCTGTTTTTGTTAATACCAAACAAAACCCAGTTCTAAACTGTACAGACTCACAGAACCACCAGTGCCTGGGCAGAGGGGCAATAGGTTTTTATCTTCTGCTCTGTATATTGCTTAATGTCTGTACAGGTGAATTGGCAAGCTTGGAAAGTGAATTTGCCATGGGAATTTTCATCTGAATTTACCTGAGGATCTCACTGATGTAGAACCACAGTAGTGCGAACCAGGTGTTATACCCAGGGGAGAAATGCTAACGAATACACAGCACCCCAGTTCAGCAAACAGCTTGATTAAAACAACACTACCAGAAAACAATTTCCCCTCACCCATGAGATTATGCCTGTACTCCACATAAAAATAGTGTTGGAGACTGCCATGGCAATCTTAATATAAAATCAGATTGGATGTAGAACAATATTCAGTGTTTTTTTCACTCAGTTAAGAAGAATTATGGACTAGGTTTGAATAATTTTCAGATCTCTTGAACTCTACCTTGCTTTGTCAAGAGCTTCACTGATTCAAAGGCAAAGAGATTATTCCATTTAATCCCTATGAAATGTGTTCTTTCACCCAAACAGCACATTCCTAGAGAAAGTTCAAAGAGTTCTTTCCAGGCTAGTTTGCATGACAAACAGGAAATGGATAAAATCTGCATAGATGCTTAATGAATAATGATTATTTTGTATGTCAACAGCAAAATAATGGATAATACACATAATCTTTGCATCATCAGAATGTCATTGTCAGGATGGTTGTCAGTTCTCTAGCATGCCAGTTCAGGATTTCTTCCTGTCTGCCATACTAGTATGGCAGTAATCTACTCTTGCATAATTGATTTAGAAGCACAGGATACCTGCCTTCTCCATCCATCTCTTCTAACCAGCCTTGCAGCTTGAGACCATGTAAAACCCACCCTGAACATGTGGCTGTTAAGCCTGGGGCAGTGGCTGTATGCTTTATCAAGCTCTTCTCTGTCCATGCTAGTTTGTAAGACCTGTCCTCAGTTACAAGGCTTAAGACAGGCTTTAGTGCTTAGCAAAGACATAAAAAAAAATACTTGTTTGATTGGCAAATATGTAACGATTGGGATAAGCTTCCAACAGAAACTTTGTTCTATGGGGAAGCATGCCTACATCTTTTTTTTCATGCAAATTAACAAAAATATTTGCATCTACAGCTAATGTTTGTGCACTCAAAGCATGTGACTAAATTAGATTTTGTTTTCCTGCTGCTATCATGCATATGGGTAGATCTTGATCTAGACTTCACCCTTCTTGAACTTTCAAGAGAAAGTTCATTTTCTCAGAGAAACATATCTGTACGAAACTATTCTTTGCACACTCCTGTCTTTCTCCAGATATGACTTTCTTACTGCTGTTTTTGTCTAATTAGTGATCTGTGAGGGTTTTAAAATAAAAAAAAAAAATCTGAATTTGGTGCAAAGCTTGAGTGGCCAGCTGTAAAATAATTTGTATTTGTTAGTTGTGCTGACATAGCATCCACTGAGCTTGGACATATGATGTTCCTGATTAAATTAAGAACATGAATGATTGATAGATTACTTCAGCTCTTCTATAAGGAAAAAGCCCTTTTTGAGTTTGTATTTGTAGTACAATGGCATCTCATGAAATAAATATTTTGTGTGACAGATTTCAGGAAAAAAAAAAAAAGGAGAAAATAGGTGTTTTGAGTTATTCCTGCAAACCATTCCTATCCAGGACCATGATATCCCTGTGAAGTTTTGTACATTTTTCTTAGAAATTTCTTTACCTTTTAGAGCTTAAATATGGTTGACTGTGTAGGTTGACCCTGGTTGAAAGCCAGATACCAACCAAAGTCACTCTATCACTCCCCCCCCCCAACTGGACATGGGAGAGAAAACATAACAAACCTGAGTTGAGGTAGGGACAGGGAGAGATCACTCACTGATCACTGTCATGTGCAAAACAGACTCGACCTGAGGAAATTTACTGAATTTATTACCAATCAAAATCAGAGCAGGATAATGAGAAGTAAAACAAATCTTAAAAATACTCTCTCTGCACCCCTCCCTCCTTCCCAGCTCTACCTCCTCCCCGAGCAGCTCAGGGAGATGGGAATGGGAGTTATGGTCAATTCATCATAGGTTGTTTCTGCCGCTTCTCAGGGAGCAGAGTCAGAGCCCTTCTCCTGCTCCAGCCTGTCTCCTCCCATGGGAGACAGTTCTCCATGAACTTCTCCAACGTGAGTCCATCCCACAGGCAACAGTTCTTCACTAACTACTCTAACATGGGTCTGTTTTCAAGGAGTGCAGTCCTTCAGGCAGGGTCCCTCACAGTCCCTGCAGTCCCTCACAGGGTCATAAGTCCTACCAGGAAACGTCTCTCCATGGATCCACAGACCCTGCTCCAGCACGGGCTTCCCACGGGCTCACAGCCTCCTTCAGGCATCTCCCTGCTCTGGCACAGGCTCCTCCGGGGGCTGCAGGTGGATGTCTGCATCCCATGCCCTCCATGGGCTGCAGAGGCACAGCTGCCTCTCCATAGGCTGCACTACAGGCTGCAAGGGAATCTCAGCTCTGGCACCTGGAGCAGCTCCTGTCCCTCCTCCTCCACTGCCCTGGGTGTCTGCAGAGCTGTTCCTCCCATATATTCTTACTCCTATCCTCTCGCTGCAGTTACAACTGCTCAATAACTTTCTCTTTTCCTTCTTAAATATGTTATCCCAGAGGTGTTACTACTGCCACCGATGGATTTGACCTTGGCCAGTGGCAGGTCCATGGTGGAGACAGATGGCTTTGGCTGTTGGACATGGGGAAGCTTCCAGCAGCTTCTCACAGAAGCCACCCCTGTAGCTCCCCTGCTACCAAAACCCAGCCAAGCAAACCCAATACACTGACTTTTTATGCATGTTGTTTTCTGAGGTTTTAGGTGGTCACACATTGAATTGTGGTTGAAGTTGCATGTGCAGATTGTTTTTTTTTCAATTATCACCACTCTGGGAACCATTTTCCCTTTCTAAGTGATGTGTGAGCTCTTTTTTGACAAGTATGTTCTACAAATTAGAGAAACAGAAGCACTGTCTCAAGGCTGAATATTGTTTAAAGTATTTTTGTAACCTGTCCTCATTAACTGAAAAGGTATTGAAAGACTGTATTGCCCTTTTTGGACCAGGAGCTAATCAAGTCTTTTGTAGGTGTATATTCTGTCAGGAGAACAATTTAAATGTAAAGGTTTAGGTTAGTGTATTCCCAGCTGTCTCTTGATTCATTGCTGTCAGACAAGCAGATGAGGACCCAGAGCTTGGCGTGGTTGCGCTGTGTTTGTAAGTACCCAGGCCACTTTTTCCTTTCTAATACAGCACAAGCAGGACCTCCCCTATCATTCTACTGCTGTCTGGAAGCACCTGATAAAAAGCAAAACACGCTGGCAGCTAAGAAAACAGAAATTGTCATGGTTTTCAGCCTTGAATATTTGAAAAAGAAACTAACTCTTACACTGCAAATACAGTGTTATTTTCTTGTACTACCCTCTTAGAAACAGGTGCAGCAGTGGACCTTTTGACCAAAGTACCATCGCGGTCCCCTAGAGGGAAGGGCCCTAGCTTGCACTCCATGTTATGGTGACAGAAAAGGCCTCTCCCAGGCTGCTTTGTTCCATTATGCAAATGTACCCCAGTTCTGCTTCTCTGGTTAGCCCGTTGGCCTCCCTGCCCCTTTCTACCTTACCTAGAAGGTTCTACTATTTCCCTGTTCCCCTCATTGGCCCTTGCTCCCTCGCCACTCCGTCAGAGTTTCCCCACTGGCTCCCATGCCCTAGTCCCGCCTGTGTACCGACCCCCTGCCCTCAGAGTATTGGTCCCTGATGCTCTCTCTCTGCCACTACCCACCCCACATATAAACGTGGACCCTTCAACTTCCACTCTCTCTTCGTCCTCTCCTCATCTGCCTCCGTGGATGTACTTCACGCGCATGGCTGGAATAAACTTCTCCAGTGGACTCTACACAAGGAGCGTTCCCAACTCTTTGCCATCGACTTATTGAAGAAGCTATCTGGTTGGTGTGTGCGGGTGTGTGTGTAGTGGCCTGCCCAGTGGCTCCCAGCTGGAGAGGCTTTCGGAAGGTTACAGCTTAACACCACCAGACCTCCACTGTAACAGAGAGGGAGAGCCTTGGAAATACAATGTTTCTCTCTTTACTCTTCAGTGCAGTTCCTTGAACAAAACACTAAAGTTAAAATCTTGAGCATTATTTGCTATGCTTAAGCTTCAGTTTAGGGACTGAAAACAATGTAATTTTATATCATTTACTAAGAGATTAGGTTGTCTGAGTATTTAGGTTGTTAAATTTATTTTTTTTTTAGAATAAGAGGTTACTCGGCAAAGTGGAGAGCAAATGGGCATTTTCCCAGTAAAGTTTTGCTGTGTATGGTCAGGAATAGCAGATTTGGGCTATGGGATCCCAGGGTCTGCTTTGCTGTTGACAGTTCCTGACCACCAGAAAGAGAGTGTCAGGGCGGCCCCTGGTTAAACAAGGTACAGAGCAATGCGACAGACACGCATGACATGCTCTTGTGTTTTAGAAGACAAAGAGCAAAGGAAAGTCAATAAGCAATCTGCCCTCTTGCTGTTTGGCATGTTACAGGAGAAATTGTTTGTTTTCTCTCTTAATTCAGTCTGTTAAGGGATATCCAGTTAAACATGGCTGAGGCTACAAGCCCCAAGGTCAGTGTAACAAAATATTTTAATATCACTGAGGCCCATGAACCGTTTCAGAAATGCCTGTTGATATTGTCATTTGTAAGCTCAGAAAAAATTGTTAGATCAGCAGACGTTGGCTATATAGCCTGTTCTTTTTAGTGCCAGCAGTCACCGCCAGTCTATCAATACAGGGATGATCTGCTCACAGAGATGTGAGAACCTGTACTAGCTCAAGGGTAATTGTCTTCCAGGTGCCTGAAACAAACCACCAAACAGCCTATTATTCTGCATAGCACAAATACAAGAATACAAAATGTTCTTAGTGCTTCCTTCAGTTCCCTCTGTATTGCCTTCAAACCTCCAGTGGAGAAAGCAGCAGAATAGGCACTTCTCAGCTGCCAGTGTATGACAAGCATTGCAGATGGCAAAAATAGTCTCGGGCTTCTGGAGCTATGCCTGAGCTCTGAGATGGGTTCACAGGCAGTGATGTGTCTGGCTGATAATTCTGGGATAGTCCCTGAATAAACTTCTTTACTCTTGTCCTGATGAGAACATCTATCTGAGAATCTACTACAGTTTGTGTAAACCAGAACAAATTCTAGCTTTCTGTTTTAAACTAAATAAAAACAAATTGGAAACAGGCCCACCAGAGAATATGGCTATGCTATTTGTGTTTAGAAGCTGAGATAGCACTGTTCCATCACTTTAGTACATTTAGGTACAAGAACAGAACTCCTCTCCCAGATTCCAGAGAGGAAACAGTGTTTCTGCCTCTTTAAAAATATGTTAATCAGTTTATTGGAGACTATGTTGATGAAGCTGTCTCTAAAGCAGTTAACTGCCATGAAGGAGATTTCATCACCTATTTTGAAACTTTAATATGTGAATCGCCCCAAACAGAGCTTAGAGACACTTCAGAGACAGTCAGAGAAGTGGGGGATCGCTCCTCCTAACACACACACAGAGCACTCCATAGAGTCCAGTATTATGGGTAAAATTTATGAATATTCATCACATTCCTTGGGATAGGAATGGTTATACAAATTACTTCTCAGAAGTCATTAGTATCATTAGCATACGTGCCACGCCTGCGCTGCGTGCCCTGGTGGTTGCACTGAGGAAGGCTCCTCTTCCTCCTCGGGGGTCTTTTTGATGAAGGTTAGTGGTCTTTGTCACAATGCACTTTTCACCTTTCTTTCTGGAGCATGCACAGTCTTTTTGGGTGATTCAGCGGTTTCTGCGCTGGTTTCAAACAGGTACTGTTCTTCTTGACAAGATTAAGGTGAATCCTGCCTCTTAGGTTTTGTGATTAACATTTGCTGTCTCTTATAGTTAACTCGTGCTTACATGAGTTAACTATTGATCAATCCCCTTCTCATATGCATTTCTATTGCATGTTGGGGAAAGAATCAAAACTGAAAAGTATGCATGAGTACCTATTAAGATGTGCTATGAATCCTCTTTGCAAAGCAGCAAAAATACTGTAATCACATTTTAAAACCAAAAGTCAAAACTGTGATGAAGCATGAAATCTAAAAGTATTTTGTATTAGATACCAGAAAATATTCTTTAAATTCAACAAACCATTTTGCCGTATTTCCTTCCCTGCACATACACACTGATTTCTAATGAAATATGATCCCCGTAAATCCCAGGTTTATGGTGCATTTACAGTGACCCCAAACATCCTGTTTTTGAGAAGGTTATGTTAAGCCTTCTGGAAAATACTTGTCTTTCATGGCCACCTTTTAAAATAGCTCTTCAGTCTCTGGAGACTGCAGTTCATCTGACCACTTTAGGCACGTGCTTCAATTAATGTGTTTGGCAGAGCCTTCAAGAACGTGCTAAGTCCCTCTAATATCGCGAAGGCTTTTAAGAATGCTTAAACACTCTTGTAGAGGAGAGCAGATGACTATTACTTGCCACAGTTTTGGACATTACCTCTTAGTTGTATGTATCACTTCTTGGCCAGATGCTTCTGCTAATCCATTGGAACGGCAGGAGAACCACTTGTGTGCTGAGTCCTGAGCCATAGCTGGAAACTAAGCAGTTTGTGTCATTTATGAAATTTGAGGTTTGGCTTTTGCATGTTTAATTACCCCCATGATCAAGTTGAAGTTAATTAAATTGTTAATAAGGTTAATTGTTAAGTATTTGTTGATTAGAAAGTTTTTACCCTGTTCCCTTGTTAACCCTGTTTTTATAAACCCCATCAATCCTAAAAATCCTCCCTTAAAATGTTAGACTTGTTGAATTTAAGTTTACCATGTTAATTTAATATCAGAAACTTTATGGTATTATGTTGCCTGTCAGTATTTTCCTTTTGAGTAGGGGCACCTTTTACCTTTTCCCAGAGATAAATTAAGTTGGCAGTGAATGCTAATTCTTATATAAGTTGGAGTTCTGCACTAGTAGAACATAATTTGTTTGTAACACATTTTATTTTATCCTTCCCTTCCCCGTTGATCGGAGTGTTGACTGGTAAACCAGTATGATTTTATGAAGTTTTAATGATGATTGAACATTGATTTAATGTTTTAAAATTATGTTGGACTTTGACTTAAGTTGAAGATTTTACAGGAGAGCAGACCCCTTCAAGTGAGAAAGGAACTATTTTTAGCCCCTAACCCTTACCCTGCAACTGGACTCCATGGCAACCTGGAATTTTAATGAGGGCTTTTCCCGCCTTTTGGCCCAGTGACATCACCAGAGAACTGAACCCCTAGACAACAGCGGGCCATTGGCGGATGGAGATTACCTCACCTGGAAGTGCCACCAATCACCATGGACCATGGGGGCCGGACAGTGGGCGGTTAGGGGAGGGACCAAGGGGGTATAAAACCCCTGGGCAGGAGCTGGAATGTGCTTTTTGCTTTGGAATAGCCATTGATGAAGCTTGGTGCTGTGGAGCTTGGGCCTGGCCCTCTATTCCAGAGGTTTCGGTAATTCTTTTTGGCTTCGGGTTAGCTGGAGCCGCCCCAGCACTGCAGGTTTCTGCCTTGGGTGCCATTCCGGTTCGGATCAAAGAAGTATCTGATCTCTGCGGACCCAGATTTTATTTTCTCACCTCATTTGTTTCCCTAATTATTTTCCCCTCAATAAACTACTTTTATTTTTAATTAGAACAAGAGTTGCCTCCTGTTTTTGACAGTTTGTAATGCCAGCTCAAGCTCAGGTGCTAAGAGGTGATGTGCATCTACTCTGGAGCCAGCACAGAGGTGGTAACCCCTGGCAGAGTTCAAAGGAGAACAGTGGGGATAGTCACATCATCCCTGGCCTTGGGCTGAGAGGGCTCACCTTGCTTCTTGGTTTCTGCCTCTGGTGCCTCCTTCCTTTGATGCTTGTGGTATTTGTTTCACTAATTTTGAGGAAGCTTATCCTACATGGAAACCTCTTTGTGTAAAAGGGTCTGTAATGAAAGATGACTGTAATTATTGCAGGCTGTTACATTTGCACATTTGAAGGTTAATTGATGTACTGCACTCAGACTCAGCCAAATATCTATGAGATTATTCTGATTTTAAAAATAGACTGATTACAAAGCAAACAACTGAATAGAGATGAAACAGTGAAAATCCACCTGATTCCAGTACTATGAAATTGTTAATGACACATAATAGGGAATCTCATGCCAACTTAACTATTGCTTTTCTTGTAGAAAGTGACAGAAACAAGTCCTTATAGAGATATAGGCATTAACACTGTGCTGACAACTAAAACAGGGGTCTGAATCAGTTCCTTATGTCTTAGCCCCCTTTGGTTTTTTTCTGGAAGTGAAACTTGTGTGTCAAAACTTGAAAAAGTAGAATATGGACAAGTCAAACAATTTCATGCATGGCCAGGGGAGTTGTTCCAATGGTACTTCCTAAAGGCTTGCCATCAGAAAACAGAGGGCTGTACAAAATAACATGTAGCACACTAGGGGAGGGAACAAACTCCTTGCGAGTGCATACACACATATTTATATGTAGAGCATATCTGTGAAACACTGACCTTCTCGTGCCTCTGCAAAGTATTGGCAGTACTGCTACTGCGTTTCCTCCTTTGCTGCTGGCTATGTGATCTTGCAGCAGTGTGGCCTGGCTGCAACTTTGCAGTTTGTGCTGTGGGAGCTAAATACTGGTCCCAGGATTACAACTTGGCCTTGAGAATGCCCAATAGATTTAGCCAGCATCATAAATACAATGCCAGAGTTCTGAACATCCTTCTAAACATAGCTCTCATGAGGTTGGTGGGACATGCATTTTGTTTTCACATTTGTAGATTATATAATCTCAGCAGAGGGATTTTTAAAACCAGATACTGCATTTGCGCAGATCTTGTGTCCATCACTTACAAAGATAATATTACCCTCTGCAGTCAGGTGAAGTTGACTGCAGAGATAGGGATGTGACCTGGCTGGCTGTGCCTGGAGCAGAGCATTTCCCTGGAAACACTGGCTTTGGTCAATATTGGTTTTTTATTGATAGGAGCATGTGTGGGATATATGCTTTCTGCAGGAAGGGAAAGGAAGGGTATTTGTTCTTCAGCTTTCCAATTAGCTGTGTTTGTTTGTGCATGATGTTTTTACTCATATGGTCTTTTCAGCAATAGAATTCACTCCATTTTTATTGATCTAGATTATTGCCTTTCAGTATTTGAAGAAATGAGCCTGAGGCCCCAGGCAAATGAGAGGAGAGGCAAGATTGCAAGCAATGGAATAAGTGATTGGTAAATGGTGTCGGATTTATTGGGCTCCAATCCTGCCTTATCTTTTTGTTGACTAGTTGTGAGCATCCAGCAGATCCTGCTGGGCTGGGAGAAAACCCACCGTCACCCTCTGCAGGCAAATGCTGGCATCTCTGTTGGAAGAGAGGTGTTTGTGCATAACTATTAATGCCAAAAAGACACCAAACCTGTGGTTCTTAGTCTCACTGAAGCTCTCTTGTGCTGCTATTAGAACAAGGCTGAGTGTTTACCTTGCACAGCATCTCTGCTGACCCATCCACATCTCTATTTACACCTTTCCAAAACAGACACACTTCATGGAAGGGTATGTTTGACCCACAACAGTCATTTGCATTAGCATTAGTAGAAAAAAACTGCATTGTAATGCAGGAAAACACATGCTTTTAACTTTAGCAGTATCTTGTTAGTTTGTTGCAGAAATCACCACAAGTTGGTTTTCGTTTAGTTTTTTGTGGTTGTTTTTTGCCCAATAAAAGGGAGGGGAGAATCTGACCTGCTCCAATTTGAATGGTGTTAGAAACAGTAATTTATTTTACTGTGGTTGAAGAAATTAAATAACTGATTTTCCATTGCTCCTTTATAGAAATTAATAGTGTTCAAGGCTTGTCCCTAAGAAATGCTAAACTTACACATTCAATAGGAGTGGGCACATAGCAGTTCCTTAAGTGTATTCCTAATGTGCTTTGTGCTTTCTAAGCCAAAACATAAGGAGATCATGGAAGCAATGGTATTCTTGCTGTTGTCTATGGCCTTATGTGTCTGATCTGTTCGTTTCATGCACTCATGCTTGTTTTTCTTCCTTTCTCTTTTAATGAACAGCAGAGTATAATATGTAGCCCTTGTCAGTTCTGAGCTGTAGACCTGAAAGGAACCTTGTTTACAAGGTGTGCTAGCTGTGGAAGAAAGTTATCTCTTCAGAGATGAATGGAAGTTATAAACACAAGGTCTGAAAGGTAACCTGGATGATACTTTTTAACTTAATTATAGAGATGAAACTTTTAAATATGTTCATCTTATTTTCATCTGACCTTGCAAAATTCTTGTTGGGGGTTAGGATTTCTCCTTTTGTTTCTTTCTCTCAGGGAATTTTCTCCCATTTGTTGCTAAGAGACAATAACAACCGGTACTTAAAGAGACAAAAGATATAGCCAAGGAGAAGGGGGAGGAGTGCAGCTGGCTGCACTATGGTACTGAGGGGCATTCTCCTGGGAAGGGCAGAGGATACTCGAGATTTTGACTGGGGGGAAGGGGCTGGGCGCAGGTCCTAGCTCTCTCTCGCTCTCGGGATCGAGGGGACAGCCGGTCTGCAGTTGCTGCCCAGAGGATTCGCCGCCACGACGGAGCTTTTGTCCTCCTATTGCTTCTCTTACTGTGAGTGAGCCTTTGCTCGTTAGAGCAGCTGTAGAACTGGGACCTTATTAACCCCCAATCTGACTGGAAAGGATCCTCACCATCTATTCGGGTGCCTCAGGGGAAAACCCGGGACCCCGACCCCCTTCCCCTTCCCGGAGGGCTCGTGTCCCCGGCTGCGTGCGGCAGCTGCTCCGCAGAAGCCCGGCTGCCGCTGCCCAGCCCCGCTGCTTTCTGCCGCTGGCTCGGGCTTTTTCGCTACACACTAATCCAGCACCCTGTGTCCACCTGACCCCCGCAGCTCCTGCTAAGGCTGCAGAGTTTTCTGTTGCACTTTGTTTGCCACCCCGGGGGATGTGCCTGTCTCTGCCGTCCGAGCCGCACCTCCGAGGTTCCTGCTACAGCCAATTTTCACCATNCACTGGCTTCTGGTTCTGTTTGTTGTTACTGCCGTAGTTATCGGTGTTTGTTTGCCTTGTGATGCGTATACATACTAGTAAAGAACTGTTGTTCCTTTTCCCATATCTTTGCCTGAAAGCCCCTTAATTTCAAAGTTATAATAATTTGGAGGGAAGGGGGTCATATTTTCCATTCCAAGGGAGGTTCCTGCCTTCCTTGGCAGACACCTGTCTTTCAAACCAAGACACTT
>VZTD01000016.1:74899-88814 GCA_013397725.1 Rhagologus leucostigma | reverse complement strand
ACTGGAAAGGATCCTCACCATCTATTCGGGTGCCTCAGGGGAAAACCCGGGACCCCGACCCCCTTCCCCTTCCCGGAGGGCTCGTGTCCCCGGCTGCGTGCGGCAGCTGCTCCGCAGAAGCCCGGCTGCCGCTGCCCAGCCCCGCTGCTTTCTGCCGCTGGCTCGGGCTTTTTCGCTACACACTAATCCAGCACCCTGTGTCCACCTGACCCCCGCAGCTCCTGCTAAGGCTGCAGAGTTTTCTGTTGCACTTTGTTTGCCACCCCGGGGGATGTGCCTGTCTCTGCCGTCCGAGCCGCACCTCCGAGGTTCCTGCTACAGCCAATTTTCACCATCCAGCCCGCCTGCCATTGCCACGTGAGGGAGACGCGACGGAGCTAGCGCTACAGCGCCCCCTGCAGCCGCGGGGGAACCATCGCACCCGCCCTGCCCACCGGGAGCCGCCAGCGCCCCTGCCGGCCGTGAGCGGAACTGCACCGAAGGGGAACGTGCCCGACAGCCGAGAAGGCTGCACTGGCTTCTGGTTCTGTTTGTTGTTACTGCCGTAGTTATCGGTGTTTGTTTGCCTTGTGATGCGTATACATACTAGTAAAGAACTGTTGTTCCTTTTCCCATATCTTTGCCTGAAAGCCCCTTAATTTCAAAGTTATAATAATTCGGAGGGAAGGGGGTCATATTTTCCATTCCAAGGGAGGTTCCTGCCTTCCTTGGCAGACACCTGTCTTTCAAACCAAGACACTTCTCTTCAAGAATGAACTGTAAAAGTGCTCCTTTGGAGCCTATATTAATGTTCATCTAACAAAGTTTTGGAATTTCATAATCATAGTTGTTACCAGTATGTTTCTTTTGTCTTCTCTACTCTTTTATTAATGGCATCTGTATTCTGTGAAGACTTTTCAATATCATTTGCTGCTGTAGGAGAAATGATAAAAGTCCACAAACCTGTACTGAGAGAGAGAGCTTAAGCCATGTAGAGAGACTTTTATCCACCTGCTTGGAGAACGAACATATAAGTGCAGGAGGGATAATAAGTCTGACGTTTGGATGCTGTTTGTGGATTTGAAATTTTCAGGGATAGGGAGGGAAGAAACTAAACTGCAGGGCTGGCACTTGGACATTGCAATTAGGTCTGGCTTATTCTCTTATACAAAATTTTACAATTTTACAATTTTCCAAGTCATTGGCATAAGCATGGAAAATAGACAGTCTAATGTATTATTTAATCAATAAAACTTAAGTTTTATTGGAAACGTCTCATAATGAAAATGTAATTAAAGCTATTATTTTTGTGGCAGCTTAGTGCTGTAATGGCAGCATACTCCACTGATGAGTAGAATCTCAAGATTCAGAATGTGCTTCCTGCTCACATTCTTGGGGAAGAGAACACAATTTCATATACAGCCATGCTCTAAGGAAAGAGTTTAACTCAGCAGCATGTATCGTCAATATAGATGCAGAACAGAATAATGTGAAATGGGGAAAGCCACTTAATGCACTCTTCTTGTCTTCCTTGTTGAAGAGCATGCAAAAGGATATTGGAGTGACAAGTGAAAATGAAGCAGCCTACTTTGTTCTGGCCTGATTTGTCAAGGGCATGGGGATTGCATTGTTCCGTTCATTTGGAGAAGAACACTTTCTCTGTGCTTCCATTGAGGTTTCCAGAGCGAGTCATGAAGGAGAAGTACCCAGGTGGCTTTGAGCACATACCTGTCTCCTGTCTCTAGCACTCTTCAGCACACTTGCATAGTAATTCTAGGTTGACAGATAGTAAAAGGATGTTCCTTCTTGAGAGGTTATTGAAAGGAATTAATCACAAATTTCTTACTGAAATGTCTGTGTTGTAAAATGATAATTCATTCAAATCTAACCTTTTTTTCAGGATATGGCTTGTTCTGAGCCTATCCTGTCACATTTTTTCTTTTACAATCATTTTTACAGGAAAGGTTTTGACATTGAAACATCTGCTTTGAACAATTCTTTTATAATTTGTAGTATTTGAAACACATAAATGGGAGCATAAACTGAAAAAAAGACAAAATGAATAGTTGTAATGAAACAATGAAGTTGTTCTTTTCATTCTAATTTACATGGGGAAAATTTTTTTGAAATATCACATTCATATAGGCTTGGAAGAGTGTTTCTCATTCTATTCTAAAAAAATAAAGGGATGGGAAAATATCTAGTTGAAAATAAATGAACAGAATAAAATAACAGTTAATTTCTGGTTTTTGTAGAAGGACTTTAATTCCTGATATCCTTGCATTAGCATATGATACTACATTTTACCTTTCTCAGGACTAAGAGAGTCCCTATTCGTGTTTGTTCTCTCTATGTTTCTGTTCATGTATGAACTTTAAAGGTGAATTCTGCACGCCTCAATCAAAACTCCGTGGGAATTCCAACTTGGTAAAGATTTCAGGATCAATACTAAGGATTGCTTGCTGCTACTCTGCAGTAAATCTGTATTTCTCATCCAATTTCAGCTGCAGCTTTTGCACACGGTGGTAGATCAGCAGAGCAGGAAACAGCACCTCAGTTATTTGTGATACCGTAAAGACAAACTGAGTTAATAAGCAAGTCATCCATAAATTGGAAAAGCATAGCACAAGAAAGCCTGAAATGACTGCAGAAATACATTGGTCTTTTCTTTAAATCTCTTTTCATTGTTTCCACGCAGCATATTGGCAGTTAGAGAACAAGCCTGAAAGTCCGAGCTGGTGTAAACTAGTGCTATCCAGTGAAGTCTGGTGGAGTTGTACTACTACATATGTACCTGCTTCCAAAGAGGGACTTGCACAAAAGTGACCATACGATGGAAGTGACAGTGATATTATCCTGGCTGCCTGAATTTGTTCCTCTTGCTACTGGAGCAGATAAAATATACAGACTATGGGAGGCAGCCTGCATTCTGTTTTTTCAACACTTTATCAATGCCATTCTCTCCAGATAGATTCCATACAAAGGAGAAACCAAAAAAACCAACCAACCAACCAACCAACCAACCAACCAAAAACCAGACAACAAACAAAAACAAACCAAAAACAAACTAACAAAACATTCCTTGTAATAATTTCTCATAACTTACAGCAAAGACACTTGACTAAAAGTTCCTTTTTTGTCTTTTGAGTGATAAAAAGAAAAGAACCAACACTCTAGCTTTCCAATAGTGGCCTAAACTGTTATTTCTCCTCAGTACAAGCCATTTATGTTCACAGAATTTGAGTTTCTGGCAAGCCTGCACTGCTAGCAACATAGCTTTCTCATAAAGAATCTTTGCTTCTGGATTCAGCAACAGCAGTGTAATAGGAATATTCTTCTTGCCTACCAGATGAAGTCTTCTGTGATCAGCTAGTTGATGCATGTATTTTAATTTGTCATGGATATTTTTGTGTATCCAAGGAAATGTTTAGACTGAAAGTTGGGAAGAAACAGATTTAAAAGGCTGTAAATCTGTGTCAAAGAGTCTAAATACAGAGATGACAAGTGTGCCAAAATCTGATTCAGAAGTGTGACTGAGTCAAGTCTTACAAGATTATATTATGGATCTTTCTCCTACCACTAGTCAAAAGCTATAACCTAGTCATAACTTCCTACCAAGTCTATACATATTTAGACTGGATTATCTAAGCAATTGGAACACTTACCATTTGCATGAAAAAGTCTTGTGAAGCAATAAAAAAAAAATTAAAAATCAGTGATCGGCATCAAACTGACATTCAGCATCTGCATTTTAGGAAAATAATCTCTTTATGCTATTTGGGGTGATAGATTTGTTATTCTCTTTCTAGATGTACCTTTTTACATCTATGACAGTACCAAACATGGTGTGTACACATTGCTGATTGAATCATGGTCACCTTGTCAGTCAGATGTGGTCACATGGATGCTGGAAGTCACTATGCTAATAGACACTGTGACATGGGGGCAACCTCTGTATTACTTACTCTTTTGGTCACAGCAGATTTCCATTGACCCACGCTTTGGCAAACAGCCCCTTCCTCTAACCAAGTGGATCTTGAATTTTTTTTGCCTTTTCTAGCCCTTGAGTTTTACAGCTCAAAAATCTGACAGGAAACACAGCTGGGGACCAAGTGTCTCTGCCAAACTTTCTTTTTCTAATTGCTGAGAAGATTGGTGGCACAGCAGCATGCTCTAACTCTTCCCAACCGTCTCTGTAGGACTAATGCATGGCTCATTGCTGCTTTCTCCCCGGGCAATTGCCTCTGGAGTGGCTTATACATCAGCAAATTCTGAAGTACAAGGCATTATCACTTGTTGCCACAACAGTCATTGCTGCAACAGAAAATGAGGTACATAAAAATGTTAGTCACAAAATACCGATCCACAAATAAACCTTATTTTGGACCAGCAAAAGGACTTAAGGTGAGATAATATTGTGTTTGAAATGGCTGTGGTTCAGCTGTTAATCCTAACTACAGACTCGGGTCAAGGTGGCTATGGGCTCACAGTTATTTTGTGGACAGGCCTTCCTTGTTGATGGAACCTCAATTAATTTACACTCAGCTGTATTCCAGCAAGTAGTGTCTGTAAGACTTTGTCTATATCCTGTTTCCATGGCTTGTGGTTTCCAAACAGATCAACCAGAAGTATTTTTAAATGGCATGTTTTATAGGTGGCATATATATATATTCGAAAGGTAATTCTTTCATCTGTTTTTTGTCTAAGTTTCATAGGGACTTGAAACTAGATGAGGATGCTGCCTTGGAAATACAGAATCAGGGGGAGGCACAGTTCTTTTTGGACTCAGGACAACTACAGTGAAACATGCATCACCTGCCTTGAGCAGAGGCACCACAGTGCAGTACACTTAGCTCCTCAGCCCTGGGCTCCAACAGCAATAGCTCCCATACGGCCATGAACATGGACAAGCACACACCCAGGTTGGGCTCACTAAGAATCTGCCAAGCAGCTGAGCTGTATTTTGAAAGTCCTTGGCCTATACAGGGTGTGAGATCTTTGGGAAAGGATTTAAACAATGCAGTTGCTTTGTGATAGCAGAGAATGAGATTCAAGAACCAGAAAGAGCCTTTCTGTCTTCCATCTGAGCTAAAAAAACCCTAAACATTTCCTGCAGTTATATTATTGGAAACAAAATCTTACTGTAGCCACATCATTTAAAAGGAGTATCTATCGCTTTTAGACAGACTTTTAGGGCTCTTAAGCATCATCAGAAAACATTGTTTTCCTTGTCAGGGAGCCCAGCTCGCACCTTGTTTCACTGATTTGGTGAAACGGTACTGACAACTAAGTGTTGCATGCAAGGAGACCCAGTCTCAGGCTGGGGAGTAGAAAGCAATGGAGGGTTTCTTTCATTTTAAGTCTTATGCTTAATCTTTCTAAATGTAGTGCTATAACAAGGCTTACAAGGTTTTGTCCTTGTTTGTTTAGTTTTATTTAGCCAAAATAATTATCAAATCCCTAGTGCGAGTGCAATGATATCATTTTTGTTAAAACTAGAGTGGAAACAGAGTGCTGTTTTATGAAAAGTTTAATGATTCTGTCTTTTTGTTTGTTTTCTTCTTGAAAAAGAAGAACAATGCGCTTAAGCCTACCTTTTGTAGAAAGAGGCTGAGACAGGAACCAGCTCCCTTCCCATATGGTAGTAGTCCAGTGGGAAAGGCCAGGTTCAAACACTTCTTCTAAATCTGGCCTTCTGCACTAAAGAGGCTGCCCTTTCTGGGTTGTGCTTGTCTGTCTGTCTGTCTGTTTGTCCATGCAGTGTGTGGCTGGTGCAGAAGGACCTCAGAAGGAATGCTGGATCTGCCTGGTCTTGCCAAGCAATTGCACTGTGAGCAGAGGAACATCTTCCAGCTAGTATTTTGTTGAAGATGATAGTTTTCCACAGAAAGCTTTGTTTTCAACAAATCAGCACTTTCCAACAGAGAAGTCTTTTGTCAAAGAAACTCCCCAAGTATTTAGTTGTGGTTGTGATAGCTCCTTGGTAGGGAGAGTTCTGGTATGCTTAGTTAGAGGTTCATGTCCAAGAAGTCGGAAAACAACACATGACTGTGGTTGGTTATGAGGAAGGGGTAAAAACCTCTTGGACTTCTGCTCTTCCTTAGGCTTCATTATCTCCTGCTCTTCTTTCTTTTTGCAAGTTCCTGAGTTGAACAAATACTGTGTAGTATTTATTCCATTATCATTTCCTCTTGGGACAAATTACTCCAGTGCAGACAACTTTCTGTTCTTTAGCCTAGGCAGTGAAATATTCTTGTGACTATATTGCCTTACTTTCAATTCATCTATTTGTTCTGTAAACATGGGAACCAATTTTCTGTTATTTCTGCCTCAGAAGTTTATCCCATTTCTAGCTCTGCCCAAGAAGCACATCATAAAATCACTGCGTACTCACTCCACTTAAAGAGTAAGAAATGAATATGAGTTTTATGGGAAGAGAGGTAAGGAAGACTCTAGTTAATGCAAAGAACTAAGAAGGCTTAGTCTTCAGGTAACAAGCAGATTAGGAAGAAGGTAGCTGTCTGGAGACTCTCTTCTTGGTGTAACTCTGTACATTTTTTTCCTTTTCTGCTTTCTGCAAGTCATGAACAGCAATGCAAAAAAAATTAAGAACAATTTATTGCAGAGGTCTTTCTCTAGGACTATATTTGCCCCCTTGTGAAAACAGGCCACTAGAAAAAAAATCAGTTGCCAATTCAGTAAATGGCCTTCACTGTCCATCCACCTGATTGCCAGACCCTCCTCTTCCCTTTCAGCCAGGGCTGTCCTCTTGTTTGTTTGCCAAGCCTCATGTATAGTAAGAAGCATGGGTTTTCTTCACACAGTATTTATTGCATCTCACTTCTCCCCAACCATCGCTCTCTGCACTTTCTCCCCTCCCTCGTTGTTAGACACGATTATATGTTGTTTGGCCTCATTCCATTTAGGTTACTTTGCTGTATCATCCTGTATTTGTGTGTAGCATAACAGCTCCAAAGATCTCCTAGTTTGAACCAAATGATAGAGTAGGCAGAGCTCATTAAAATAAATAACAGCATAGCATGAAACACAGCCTTGAAGTAATCAAAACTGAAGTGACTGAGTGTAAAGAAGTGTGTTACGTGCTGGCTGATACAGGTGGCAATGGGACCTTGAAAACAGCCAGCTTTATATGCACTATTCAAACCTGTCAGCTCTCAAGACAAAGATATGGGTGGTTATAGCAGGGGGAGAGAAAGCAGTTGGGAAGGGGATATGTGTGATCGTATTATAGAATGGTATGCCTGAATTTCTCCTTTGATCCCTAAAGCTGGGATTCTTCATGTTGTTGCTGTTGTTTTTTATTGTGGCCAGTGGCAGAGGAAAGCCATGATTAAGCCTAGGAGTGAACTGTTTCATATAAAGCAAACTTTCTACACAGATAAATGTAGTTGACTCTGCCTCTTTCTACTTGCTCCTCTGTGTGTCTTGCTGTCCCATTTCTTTAGACTGTCTGTTTTCAGTGTTTGTAATGTTCCATTTAAAATATTTCAGTGGTTTTTCTCCTGCTGTGTAACAGACTTTGTTCTTCAATTCAACTTTAGTTCCTCAGGGCACTCAGATTATTACTACTAAAATTTTGCTCTTAAAATAAAGACTGAGTGGTTTAGAAGAATGAGTTTTTCTACCTGTTAGACTCTAGACTTGGTGCAACAGTAGAGGATACAAAAATGTTCTCTTCTTACATTCTGCCATCAGCATTTACTACTGTCTGAAACAGAATTCAAGGCAAGATGGTCCAGTTCTACAGCTCATTATGTTCATCACTGAATTTGTGTCAGCATGAAAGGAATGAGAAGGAGGTGTCTTTACAAACAAACTGTGGGTCTGCTGGTAGATTAAACCAGATACAGAGAGGTGAAAGAAGCAATGGGAGGAACCATAAATTCCATAGGAATTCCACTAATTGACACAAACTGTTACTCACCAAGGCTGAGATAAATCCCTGGATTTAGAGAAAAAGAACAGAAAGACAAGGAAAAAGAAAAGGCGAGGACGTACACATCAGAAAGGAGGTCTGTATTAGGTGATTCAGGAAGTCTGTACCTCTCAAGTACGTCAGCCAATGGGGAAAGAGAGACAAAAATTTTATCCTAATTTCCCGGAAATGCAGCCAGGAAATTAGGATAAAAAGGAAGCTGCATCTTCTAACAACTTGAGAGACCCCATGGGAAATGCCCATGACCTCTCCCTTTATTCGAATAAAGTAACAGGACTCCTCTGTCTCCTTTTTGGACATAAACCTCTGGTGTTTGTGGATTAATTTTCCTGACAATCTCGGGGCTCTTGTCCAGGATATTTCCACTGTCTCGGGGTGGTGCGCAGCAAGCGGAGCTGAAGGTGCCTCATCCAGTCTCAGTGATCAGCTCCCCTTGGTGGCGGCCACCACTGGGCGATTGATTGGGTTCCCAAGACTGTCCAGGAGACAGACGAGTGGTGGACTAGGGGGGTCTGTGAAGAGTCCGCAGGGAAGAACCACTGAAAATCTCACCGGTGAGTACAGTGGGATCTTCAGGGAGTAAACCTGGGAGGGCACCCATGGAGGGCTGCAAAGGTAAAGCTGGGAAGGGGTCCTGGCAAAAGGGATGACAATCCCAAAACATCTCCGAAGAATCCCTTGGAAGAATGTGGAGTTGGTTTACACATTCTCCCAGAAGTAATTAAGGACATGGATGCCCAAAGGGGGCAATAAGGGAAAGTTGAGAAAGGGTCTCGACAATCCATGCCCGGGGAGGCAGTAAGGGAAGTCAAGAAGGGGTCTCGACAACAAGAGATGGACAAATAGGGGTGATATGTGAGAAAAAAATTAGTTGAAGGGGAGTGTAGAGAAATATGGTTAAGGCAAGGAGCAGCAGGACTGGGCGTGGAGGTGCAGGACTGGGAGTAGNAGGGTCTCGACAATCCATGCCCGGGGAGGCAGTAAGGGAAGTCAAGAAGGGGTCTCGACAACAAGAGATGGACAAATAGGGGTGATATGTGAGAAAAAAATTAGTTGAAGGGGAGTGTAGAGAAATATGGTTAAGGCAAGGAGCAGCAGGACTGGGCGTGGAGGTGCAGGACTGGGAGTAGGGGCTGGGGGCCTGTGGGGGCTGTGGGGCAGCCAGGGCTCAGCGCCTGGCAGTGCCTGCCCCTGCCACCCCCGGGCAGGGGCAGCAGTGGCCGCTGGCCCCCATGAGGCTGGGGAACGCCCCAGCTGGCTGTGGTGCTGCCGGTCGTGCCTGCGAGGAGTGGCGGCGGGATGAGGAGCCATTTGAACACTGTGGCAGGACAGAGACTGGCTCTGGTATACAGTGTGTAGTAAGGAGAGTGAGCACAAGGAGGAGGAAGAATGAATATCGGGGAAATGCAAATTGTACATAGAAAGATTAGGATTTCCTTTTAAGGATTTTGTTTGTTTGACTGGAGAAATTGATGATTTTGAGCTGTGGGAAAATGAGTACCCACAGGCAGTAGCGGTGGGAGACTAGAGGAAGGGCAGAATAAGTCCCTAGACGAACTGGTTAGAAAGATACAGCCAGTGTATGTAAGAAGGGATGAGGAAAAGGAAAAGGCAAAGGTGATGGCAGAGTCTTTACGGCCCCAGAGGGACAAACCACAGGACACAAAGGGTCTCCCAGGATAGAAGGGACTGGATTGGCTATAAGGATGTGGCAAAGGCATTCCCTCCTCGGCAGCAGAGAGCCAACCCAAACAGCGGTTGGGAAGGAATCAGTGTGCTATCTGCAGGGCAGGGGGACACTGCAGGGAAGCGCGACTGTCCACAGAGACAGCTGGACCCTCAGGAGGAGGAAGTCCAGAGGATAATGGAGATGGATTGCTATGAGTGTCCCATTATACCAGAGACCCACCACACTGGAGCCCTTGCTAACTTTTAAGGTGGGTCTGGATGGAGAGGAAGTGTGTTTCCTGGTAGACACAGCGGCCTCTTGATCCACTTTAAATTTCATCCCTAAAGGGGGAAAATTGTCAAAAAGATCTTTGGTTATTCAAGGGGTGAGTGGAAAGGATGAGCGAGTGTGTTTTATTCAACCACTATTAGTAGATGTGAGGAATAGGTTTGAAATGCTGGAATTTCTGTTTGTTCCTAGTTGTGATTGTAATGTACTGAGAAGAGATTTGATGGCTAAAGTAGGAATGCAAATTAGCATTGTGAAAAATGATACAGAGGCTAACACTATGGTAAATTTGTGTAAAATGTCTGAGAAGGCTTATGCTGAAATAAACCCAGAAGTGTGGGCAACCCCGGAGAAACACGGAAAATTAAATATAGAGCCTCTCCAAATTACTTTGAAGCAACCAGGACAAATGGTGTCTAAAAAGCAGTACCCTATTTCAAGGGAGAGAAGGAAGGAGTTACAGCCTGTTATTTAGGCCCTGATAAAGGCAGGTCTTTTGGAGCCATGTATGTCTCCCTATAACACCTCTATCCTGCCGGTTAAGAAACCAGATGGAACCTACAGAATGGTGCAGGATTTAAGAATAATAAACGGAATTGTCAAACCTAGGCATCCCACAGTTCTGGATCCCTATACCATCCTGAATCAAATCCCTTCCTCACATCAGTCAATACTGGATTTGAAGGATGCTTTCTGGGGGTATCTGATTACAGAGGACAGTAAACAGTATTTTGCCTTTGAGAGGGAACAGGAAGAAGAAGAGAAAATGGTAAAACAACAACTGACATGGACAGTCTTCCTGCAGGGATATACAGAGTCACCAATTTTGTTTGGGCAAGACTTGGAGAAAATATTAAGAGAGCTTACTCCACCCTCAGGAGGTAGGTTGTTGCAGTATGTGGAGGATTTGCTTTTATCAGGGGAACAGGAAAAGGTGGTTGAAGAGGCTACTGTGAAGCTGCTTAATTTTCTTGCTAAAAAGGAACTTAGAATGTTTGGAGGAAAAGTACAGTTGGTAGAAAAAAAAATACTTGGGACACGTTTTGACTCGAGGTCTACAGTGTATTGATCCGAAGGAATACAAGAAATTTTACAGTACCATTACCCCAGACTAAAACAGAGTTATGGCAGTTTTTAGGGTTGGTGGGGTACTGCAGAGCATGAACTGAGGGTTTTTCTGGTTTAGCCAGACCTTTATATGACTTTTTAACCCAAAACAGTCCTAATGTTGTGGCATGGACATCAGAAGGAGAGCAAAGCTTTAGAAAATTAAAAGACAAATTGGTTAACGCCCCAGTCTTAGCTCTTCCAAACTCAGAAAAGGAATTTGAGTTATATGTCAATGTTAAACAGGGCCATGCTAAAGGAATTTTGGTACAAGAGCATGGGGGAACATGGCAGCCTGTTACTTATTTTTCTAAGCTGCTGGACCCTGTGGCCAGAGGCTGGCCCCATTGTCTGCAGAATTGTGCAGCCACAGCCTTGATAGTAACTGAGACCCGAAAACTGACAATAGGAGGATATCTCATTGTTAAAGTTTAACATCAGGTTAAAGCTTTGTTAACTGAAAGAGCCTCTAAGTGGATGACTAGCGCTCGGTTATTACAGTATGAATGTTGTTTAATAGAACAGGGGGATTTAGGATTGAAAAGTGAGGAAGGGTCTGTCTTGGTTTGAAAGACAGGTGTCTGCCAAGGAAGGCAGGAGCCTCCCTTGGGATGGAAAATGTAAGCTCCTTCCCTCTGAATTATTATAATTTTGAAATTAAAGGGCAATTATATGAGAAATAGGAATAACAGTTCTTTACTAATATACATGTATAACAAAGCAAAAACACAGAAACACTGGTTTAACCTGACAGAGTCAGGGTATGACCTGACACCCTGCCAGGTAGGGTGGTGGTAGCAGTCCCATTAGGCGATAGCTGCAGTTCTCTTTGAAGTGGTTCTGTTGAAGCGGTGATCTTGTAGAAAAGGTCTGGTCCTCCTCGGAAAGTCCAGTGGTGGTTGTGTAGCTCTTGTCCTCTGGGAACCTAGTAGGTAAGGCCACTTGTGCTGTTTCAAACCCCAGATTATATCCACATGGGAATGATTGGTTCTTCCCCCAGGCGGAGCATCTCACAATGGGTGATGTAATTCTACGAGTCATGTGGTGGGTCCTTGATTGCCCATTAAACAGAGATAGCTCCCAGAGGGAGTTATCAAAGATGAGTTATGGTAGGGGATAACGAGCACAACCTCACCTGTTTTAACAGCTTGTGAAGATGATAATAGAATACATACTTTTGGTTACATCTTACATTGTAACCTAGGACAGTAGCAGTCCGATTAAGTGGTGGCTGCAGTCCTCTTTGAAGTGATAGATGTGGTTCTGTCGAAGCGGTGATCCTGTAGAAGGGTCTGGTCTTCCTCTGAAGGTCCAGTAGTGGTTATGTAGCTCTTGTCCTCTGGGAATTCAGTAGGTAACGGCTGACTGGTGTTCCAAACCTTAGATTATATCCGGGTAGGAATGCTCGGTTCCTCCCCCCGGGCGGAGCATCTCACAATGGGATGATGTAATTCTATAAGTCATGCAGTGAGGCTAGATGGCCGATTAACAGAAGATATCTCCTGGAGGGAGTTATCAGGGATGTGTCATGGAAGAGATAAAGAACACTGCCCCACCTGGTTTTAACAGATGGTGATAGAATACATACTTTTGGTTACATCTTAGGTTACGTTGTAACCCTAAGACAGGTCTAACCCAGCCTCCTGCCTGAAGGGTCCTGAAAAGGTGGGCCAGGAAGAAACCCATGACTGCATTCAAGTGACAGATCTCCAGACCCGGGCTAGGGAAGATTTACGAGACACTCCCTGGCCTGAGGGAGAAAATGTGTTTATTAATGGGTCTTCAAGGGTGGTAGAAGGGAAGTGATTTACAGGATACACTATCATTAATAGAAGGGAATTAAAGGAAGGGGGGAGATTGCCACCCACACGGTCAGCTCAGACAGCAGAGCTGTGTGCGCTAGTGAGAGCTTGTGAATTATACCGGGACAATATAGTGAATATTTTTACTGATTCTAAATATGCATATCGGGTGAAAAATGCATTTGGGAAATTATGGGAAGAAAGAGGTTTATTAACCTGTGGAGGAAAAACATTAGCTCATGAGAGCTTAGTTCCTCACCTATTGGAGGTGGTGAATTTACCAAAATGGGTGGCAATAATACACATTAGGGGACCAGGCAGGGTGCTCAGAGGAGGCAATAGGTAACCGACTGGCTGATGAAGAGGCTTGGAAAGCTGCATTGTTGCCAGAAATCTCTAAGATCCTCCCCTTGTTCCCAGTAACCCCACCACTGCCAGAGAAACTGTCTTTTCCTGACAAGAGGAAACTGTCAAAGGAGCTTGAGATAATTAAAAAGAGTGGGACAGAGGAAAGAGGGGATAACTGGCTTACAACGGATGGTAAAAAGTGGATACCAAAAGCTCTGGCTTTACAAATATTAAAACAATTCCATGAAGGGAGCCACTGGGCATCTCAAGGACTGGCAGAAGCCTTCCTCAAGATGTATGTTGCTGTGGGTCTTTTTACTTTGGCAAAGCAAGCTATTGAGGGTTGTTTGATTTGTGCTAAAACCAGTAACAGGGTTACGAAGAAAATTGCCGGGGAAGGGAGGCCTTGGGCTGCACATCCCTTCAGAAGATGCCAGGTGGATTTTACCGAAATGCCCTGAGTGGCAAGGTTTAAATATTTTCTGGTAACAGCATGTCAGCTCACAGGGTGGCCAGAAGCATTTCCAACTGTTTCAGCAGCTACAGGATTAGTTATTAAGGTATTTTTGGAACAAATAATTCCAAGATACGGGATTGTGGAAGAAATAGATAGGGGAACTCATTTTACAGGAAAAATTCTTCAAGAGATTATGACTACTTTAGGAATACAATGGAACCTTGTCTTGGGGTGACTTTATGATGTTGTATCCCCTATCACCACTCTATGCCCGGATATGATCCTGAGCCTTTCTGTGCCTTTAAAAC
>VZTD01000016.1:61677-74797 GCA_013397725.1 Rhagologus leucostigma | reverse complement strand
AGGACTCTAAAATCTTCCCAGGTTTCTCTCCAGAGCAAGAGGTTTTATTATTTAGCATTATTATCCTTCTCCTGTGTGTTTGTTAAATAAATAGATTTTTTCCCTTCACTTTCTTCCAAGGAAAATCTTTTTTTCCTGAACCTGGTGTGGGAGGGGTGGCTGTAATCTGCTTCCCTTCGAGGAGACGTTCCTTTTGGATGTTTTCCCTGAATTTGGCCCAAACCGGCACAAATATTAGTGGTGCCCAACGTGAGGCTCAAACCCACAACTCTGAGATTATGAGTCACATGCTCTACCAACTGAGCTAGCCTGGCCACTAATATTTGTGCTCGGAAGATTTTAGAGTCCTTCTGTAGGAGTGGTCTTTCTCCTCTTCAGAGCTGGGTCTAGGCAGGCCCACCTCCGGGCTTCGGGGGAGAACTCTCCTGATGTGTTCTGATGTTGAAACAGTCCAGAAGAGAAGGAAAAAAACCCCAAAGTTCCAAGAAAACAAGGTTCAACTCTCCATCTCTCTGGCCAGAGAAAAGGAGCTGAAAACCTGGCTGAAAAGCAAGAAGGTGCTTCTTCCCCTCTCGCTGCTGCAGCAGGACGCTAATCTCTGTGTCCTTGAAGCACAAACTGTTTTGAAAAGTTCACTCCGTTTTTTTCTCTTTCTCTTGCACCCAGTTTTAAAGACACAGAAAGGCTCAGGATCATATCTGGGCATAGAGTGGTGATAGGGGATACAACATCATAAAGTCACCCCAAGACAAACCTCCATACCCCCGGCACCCCCAGAGCTTGGGCCAGGTTGAAAGAATGAATGGAGAATAAAGAAACACCTTCTGAAGCTGGTGATAGAAACTAAGATGCCATGGGTACGGCTCTTGCCACTGGCTTTAGCAAGAATAAGGGTCAGACCCAGAGGAGATATTCAATTATCTCCCTTTGAAATGATGTTTGGAATTCCTTACCCTTGTAATTCTCAACCTAGTGGAGGGGTGGAAATAAGTGATGTGTATTTAAAAGAATATGTGGCCAGGATACTGTCATTTGTGAAATCTCCTCGACAGGAAGCTCAGCTGGCACAGCCCCTGCCTTTGGACTTTGCTGTTCATAACATCCAGCCAGGAGATTGGGTCCTAGTTAAGGAGTGGAAAGAAGCACCACTAGTGGCAAAGTGATGTGGACCTTTCCAAACGTTACTGACCACAGAAACAGCCACCAAGACAGCTGAGCATGGGTGGACCCATCACACTCTGGTCAAGGTCTCTGAGGCCCCAGAAATTTGGACATCTCACCTGGAAGAGAAGGACGGGAGGCCGCAACTGACAGTCCTCAGGAGTGGACTGGAGCAGCAGCCAGTGCGTCGACATCGGTGGAAGCATCGTGTGCCTACCCACAGACTGACTGCATGGGCATCCCTCCTTTTGGATCTCCAGTCACTAGGGGGCCAATCCTTGCTGTCATTGTTTTCTTTATGTTAGGCTGTTTCTGTGCCTTCACTCACCACAGGTGGTGCAGAAGACAACGTGAGAATTAGATTAGGTGATTAGATTAGATCACACTATTAGAATGTTTTTCTTAATAATCTTACCTTTATACTGTCAGTTAGATTTGGGCCAGAGATGGGAGAATAGTTTTTTTTAGTCCTAGGAGAAGAAGTAGCAAAAACCTTTAACCTTAGCAATTGTTGGGTCTGTGGTGGGCCAGGAGGATCTGAAGACTGGCCTTGGGTGGCCAGTCCAGTCAAACCTAAATGGTGGGTCAGCACCCTGAGTGAGGTCCATAATGGAATGGGATTTTGGGGCGAAGAAGGAATGGCAGCTTCATTCTTCTGAAAGAGGCATTTATTGTCTAAATAGAACAGGAGGCATATACATGGGAAAAAGTGTTTGTGACTGGACTTTATCTTTGGGTTTAGATTGTTGGACCCCCAACTGCCTTCCTTATGATTGTTCCAAATATTGAGGCTGATGGAATCAAACGCATGTTAAGCTCACTAATGGTAGCTGGGTAAGGTGTTTCTACCACAATTACCGAAAGGATTTCGAAGGCTGTAAAGCAGTGGGGAAGGATAAGTTTTTTGACCACTTATTTTTAAACTGTCCCCGAGATAATTCCGCAAGTAGGACACATGTTGCCCGTGACTATCAGTGGAAGTGGCAACACCAGAATGGGACTCGAACCCTTTTTAAGTTCTGGTCCAGATCTAACAAAACAGATCCAGGATGTAACTGCAGGTGGAAATCTCATGTAGGAGCTTGGAAATGCAAATATTGTGATTCTTATGGTGGGGCAACTATTGTTGGAGGACCAGGAAGCAAGCTGTATTTTGACCCAACAAATGGTGATGAAAATTGGGAAGGCCCCTTTGCCAATGGGACCTGGGCTTTAAAAGGGCATTATTGGATTTGTGGCCAACGTGCTTATCGCAGGTTACCCCCAAACTGCTCAGGGATATGTCATATAGGGTATATTAGATCGTTGTTCTTTTTGCTATCACAAGTTCAGGGAAATCAGTTAGGAATCAAGGTATATAATAATCTAATTAGAGAAAAGCAGTCAGTTGATGCATCCTTGGCTGGAGGGAGCACCCAAAAGTGGGGAAAAGATGAATGGCCACCTGAGCGAATCATACAGCTCTATGGACCAGCCACTTGGACTCTTAATGAATTCATATCAGGTGCCAGAGAACCCATTTATAATTTAAATCAGATAATTAGGTTACAAGCTTTCTTTGAAATAATAACCAACCAGACAGCTACAGCTCTTAGCCTTCTTGCTGACCAATCCACTCAGATGAGGAATGCGATATTTTAACATCCGATGGTATTAGATTATCTATTAGCAGAAGAAGGGGGAGTGTGTGTAAAATTAAATGACTCAAACTGCTGTTTGCAAATAGAGGATGATGGAGAAGTGGTGAAACAAATAACAAAGGGAATAAGTCAGCTCATGTACTGGTCCAAACGTGGAAAGGGTGGGAATGAGACATGTTTTCATGGTTACCTGGTGGACTATGGGTTAAACAAATGCTTTTTTTTTCCTCTTATATGCTATAGCAACTCTAATCTTTTTACCATGCATGATCCCTTGCTTAGTGCAACTTATTCAACATGTGATCAAGGAGATGCAGGTAGCAGCCATGCCTACCGATCCAGAAATGACTACAAAAGAACAGAAAACTATGTCATTGCAAATAATTGCAAAACCAAAAAAGACCCAGGAACGGAAAATTAAGTCAATGATAACTAAAGTTTGTAAAGATAATTATTGAGAGAATAAAAAGAGGAGGGATTGAAAGGAATGAGAAGGAGGTTCCTTTACAAACAAACTGTGGGTCTGCGGGTAGATAAAGCCAGATACTGAGAGGTGAAAGAAGCAATGAGAGGAACCATAAATTCCATAGGAATTCCACTAATTGACACAAACTGTAACTCACCCAAGGCCAAGGTAAATCCCTGGATTTAGGGAAAAAGAAAAGAGACAAAAAGAAAAAGAAGGGGGGGCCCACATTAGAAAGGAGGTCTGTATTAGGTGATTTGGGAAATCTGTACCTCTCAAGTACCTCAGCCAATGGGGAAAGAGAGAGAGAAATGAGGCCAGGAAATTAGGATAAAAAGGAGGCTGCGTCTTCTAACAACTTGAGAGACCCCATGGAAAATGCCCATGACCTCTCCCTTTATTTGAATAAAGTAACAGGACTCCTCTGTCTCCTTTTTGGACATAAACCTCTGGTGTTTGTGGATTAATTTTCCTGACAAGCATCTCCTCCCTTGTAGCATCTATGAACCTACAAATATGGTGTATTATCCAAGTATATAGTATTTCTATGTCACCATGGTGATACACACAATCTGAAGATGTGAAAACACATTTCTCGTTCTCTGCAGAGGTATCCTGTTGATAGATATGACATTTCCACGATTCTTGCATTTGCAAATTGGAGCCTGAAGCTATCATACATGACTCCCAAGCGTTACAGAAGCGGGTCTTGTGCAGGCAAATATGTGTACATTTCCTAATTATTTAGCTGTTCTTATGTCTCTTTAGTATACCCTTCATTTTGGTCTTGGTCTGTGTCTACTATTGAACTTCATGAAGTGCATAAGAATAGTTGTGCATGCTGCTGTATCCTATTTTCAAGGGATAACAATGGGTTAGAAACTTTATGCTGGTATGAGAGGCAAGAGGAGGAGAGTATTTTCAAGTATTTGCTGGAATGTGCTGTCTGGAATCAAAAGGGTTGAGATATTTAAAGGAAGACCCCATGATAGAAACTATGAGAACAACTGGACTTTATCTTCTAAATCGCTGCAGGAGGGCTCATTTGTATCCAAGCAATCATGTAGAAAAGACCCTGCTGAAGAAGACAAACAGGAGGGAGTGGATGCTGATAATGTGCTGGAGGAAATGGAGGTGGTTAGACAGACTAGGTTGCTTCCCTATTAGAACTTCTGCCAAGAGAGACCTGGACATGCTGGCTCAGGCTTGTTGTCTTTTACAGATAAATGACCAACAAGCTCTACTTTGTCCAAGCAAAGCCACCTTGCCTAACTGTGATTCCTGCCTGCTTGCCTCAGCTTCTCTTAAAGGAGGCAGGCCTTAGAGTGGATTTAAAATATTCAGTTTCCTCCTCTTTGTTGGGCTTCTGTCACAGGAGCTCCCTTTCAGTCCTGTGGCCAGACAAAAGCTTTGACTAGCCCAGCAAATGTGTGGGAATTAGTCTCTTAGGGCAGGCTGCAACTTCTAAAGCCAGATTCAACAGCAGTAAATGCACTGCCACAGCCAAAAACTTCCTAGCAAGGAAAGAGCATGGTGTTCCAGGCCCACAAAGTCAAAAGTCCACAGAGTTTACCCAGAGGTTATATTGACTGACAGATTCAGGGGGTCTTCAAGCGGCGATGACAAAACCCTGTAAGCTCAACTTAGCTACACCAGTTGTAAAAGAAGTGTAGTGTGGTCAGAAATGTACTGCCTTGTCTGCACATAAGGTCTATAAATATATGGACAAATACGGCCTTCTCACCATTGAGATATGGGATGTAGTTTATTGAGAACGCAAGAGGCAACGGGATTTTTCCAAATACAGGGGATTTTTCCATATGGCATTTCATGTGGAACTAAATCTTGTGAATCCCGTGATCCAGCAGAGCATAAAGGATTCTGTCCTGTACAATCAGAACTTTACAATCTGTATAAAGCTTTTTCTGGAAAATACTAATGGATTATAGATTGGACTGGTCTTCAGGAGTCCCCAGGCCACTGTGGAGCCCTACCTGGTCACATGGTAGACAGTGAGATATGCACTATGTTCTTCAGTGGGAGGTACAACAAAGGACATGGAACAAGAAACTGATCTATGCTTTCTCATGAAATCTTGTCCCCACCAGCAGATGCCTTCCTGCGGAAAATGCACTATCCACCGCCTCCTGAACTCTGGCCTCTCTTACAGCACTAGGTTTCTATAGAGCAGTGACAGTGTTTGTTTGATTTGGTGCAAAATGGTGCAGTTAAGAGGGGAGCCATAGATAAATTTCAAATCTTTAATTTGCAGATCATTAACTCTGCACTGTAACCCTTGGGAGACAAAGTCACCTGCTTCATGGGCTGGGAAGGTGCTTTTGCAAATAAGGGTGTTTGTTCAACACTGCTGATCCCTGCTGATCTGTTATAAAAGCCACGTTAGTTATTGTATTCACATGTTATGTACAGTCATGTGATGCTTGAGGCCTGAAATACATTTAGCCAGTCAGAAGAGATAAGGCAGGCTGCAATCTGGCTTTCTTCCCTGAGGTTTGCAGAATGTGTTTGCAGATGTGTTGATCTTCAGGAGGCTGGCGGGCTGGGGCGGGGAGGTGGGGAGGGAGTATTTTCTTCAACTGCTTATTTCAGTATCAGAAGTAAATGAGAAAATGAGGTCATCTTTAACACCTCCTAGTAGCTCCCACATCCTGAGCCATGCTTCAGTTTTGTATCAACAATGATTGTCAGCCATCATAAACTGGACATGACCTTAGTAATTTCATCTGGAATTGCGTAGAGCTAATGAGCTGGACTGGGTCTGTTTCAGTAATGCTTATTGCAGCAAATAGGTTTAAGTAGCTCACCTGATCAACAAACCAGTGGGATCAGCATCTTGGCTAGGAAACTATCAGCTTCTATCTCATGTGATGTTTTAGTTCAGCAACACACACACTACTTTTCCTCCTTCTGTGACTAATCATTTTACCTTCTAGACTTTTGTCATGGTTTGACAGTGGTTAAAATGGCAGGCATCCATGAAAACCATTCACTCACTCTCCTCTGCTATAGTTGGGCAGAGGAGAGGAAAAAAACAAAGGGCTCATGTGTTGAGATAAGGACTGGGAAAAAACACTATAAGGGCAAAACAAGTTCAAATTTAAAGGTATAAAGTAAATTTATTATTAACGGAGTCAGAGGAGGATAATGAGGAGTAAAATAAGCCTTTAAAACACCTTTTTTTCCCCAGACCCTCTCTCCTTCCCACCGACAGCGCAGGGAGAAAAGGCATGCGAGGTGGGGGCATAGGGTTTGGTCAGTTTGTTATCCAAGATCTTTTTCAGTTCATTCAGGGAGAGGAGTTTTTTTCTCTTGCTATGCTGTGAGTCCCTCCCACGGGCAAAACAGTTTTCCCAGAACTGCTGTGGCATGGGTCCCTCATCCACAAGGTAGAGCCTTTTAAGAATAGGCTGCTCCAGTTTGGAAGAAAGGGCTCTCTGTCTCTGGAAGCAGGGGCCCTCTTTCTCCATTTGGGTCTCCCACTGGATTACAGCTTTTTCTGGCCTCCACTCGCTCCGGTGTGGGCAGCTTTCCCGTGGGCTGCGAGTGGATTTCTGCACTCCCTGTGGACTTCATGATTTACAGGGGGAGTTTGTTTCACCATTCTTCACCAGTCTTCACTACGGCTTGCAGTGGAATTTCAACTCCAACGTTTGGAGCACCTCCTCCCCCTCTTTCTTTTCACTGACCTTGGTGCCGCCATGTTGTCTTTCTCCACTTCCTCCTCTTTCTCCGACTAGAACAAAAATTGCTGCTCATAGGTATCATTGTCAACAAGTTTCACTAATTCAAAGATTCTTGCAGCATCTCGCAGCGCTGAGAAGTTGATCTCATCTAGGTTCTGCATCGGGGAATTGCCCACCATGTTTCGGCTGCTGGTCATGTGGCACCCGCCACCACTGCATGGGCAGTGGCGGCCACCGTGGCACTGATGCTATTTAATGCCTCTCCTTATGCAAGGTGCTGCTGCTGCTGCCCCTGCCCTTCTGCCCACGGCATGGCTGGCTAGGGGCGACCAGGCAAGCAAAGCTTGCTGTGGGCCATGCCAAAATGGCGGCGGCCGCAGTGGCTGCATCACTGCGTGCGGCACCAGGATGGCTCCCAGTGGCGGCACCTTGCCACCCCCTGGGAAAAAACTGTACTTGCGCTGTTTTGACTCTTTTCTTAAATATGTCATCACAGAGGCATTACCAGCCTCTCTAATTGGGCCAGCAGCATGTCCATCTTCAGAGCCATCAGAGATTGGCTCTGTTGGACATAGTGGAAGTTTCCAGAAGCTTCTCATGGAAGCCACCTCTGTGGCTCCCCCCTGCTACCAAAAACCAGGCTATGTACAACCAACACAACTTTGACTGTTTCCACCAAAGTCAGGGTTCAACTGCTTAATGCATCTAGGTATTAACAAAAATGAGGGGTTCATAGGAGTGGCTGTACCCAAGTAATCTCCAAGGATGAGGACAAGCTTTGCCAGACACTAGCTAAGAGAAGGAGGAATCGAATAAAAATACCAAGACCAAATATTTATGCTTGGCTCCTCACAGGCCAAAGTTGAGTAAATATTGCTTACCTTAGAGGGGGACAGTACATACCTGCCACTTTATGGTATATGAGTTTTGGCAAGGTACTTTGAAGTTAGTGAGTCCTGCATCTGGAAGTTGCTATGTCCAGCTACACATGACAGGTACATGCAATTTCATCCCTTCTATCCAGAGGCTACATGACATTGATTACTAGTGCCAAAGCTTCCTTTCTCCAGGCCAGTACTGGGAGTCCCATTGTTTTCTGTTCTCCTAGGACAGTAGCTATGAGGTATCACCAAAACATAGAACATAGGTGGGGGAGTTGTGACATTTTGTTCTCCCTGACCAAGGTGTTTAGTTGGACAATCTCCATTTGCAAGCTGGTGTGTGAATGTTTAATGGAGCTCTCTGCTGCTGTCAGGTTAGGGCTTTGTGCACAGGCGGAGCTGCCTATGCACATTCTTTGACTGCTGTGGCCTCCCTCAGCTCGCCTGCAGGACTTGGCCTCTCCAAGGAGCTGACGCACAGCAGTCTCATCTGCATCCCTGCTGCCCTGGGAGCATGAAGTGTCTGACCTGCTCAGCCCACTTCGTACCTCAACATTAAATTAAAGTCTTCATTAGCTTATTAGATAGTTGAATAAAATGCTTTGAAACACTGGCATATTAACTGCAATCAAGTTTTGAAAGGTCTCTGGTTGCTAGAAGGAAATTAGCCTGATAAATTGCTCTTTTCAATTAAATAAATGAGTAATTTTTCACAAGCAAGCTCAGAAACTATCATTTGGGAAGCTTTTTTCCCCCTTCTTTTTAAATTTTTATTTTCATTTTAATATATTACACGTGATTGTTCTTAAAGAACTGATTTTTTTGTCTTAAGAGATTAACTGTCACTGAAGTGTAAGCAGCTTGTAAACCTGTCCTGTCTGTCTGCCTCAGACAACCTTGTAGTGGTCTTGTGATCAAGCAGTGGCCTATGAATTGTACTTCCAAAATTATAACTAAGGGTGTGACCTTGGATCATTGCCTGCCTTTCTGTGCCTTTGTTTACCTGTTTGTCTAAAGAAGCATTACCGTCCCTGGGTCAAAAAGGCCTGTTTAACTTAAGCAAGGAGTTTTCAGATAATTATAGTTACTTAGTAACTTTCATCTCAGAGCAAACTGGTTGGGGCTGCTAAGAAACGCTGCGGCTTCTCTTTTGGTCAAAATCAGCAACTGACCTGAAGCTTCCTCCAGTTCTCAAACCTTTAAAAAGAGTCTGCACTCAAAAGTACATCTTAGGAGCTGGAACAAATTGCTGTATCCCTTATGTACTGGGTCTGAAACGGACCCCAGAAATGCACACTGACCCTGGTTTCACAACAGACCTACAGATGCGCTAAGAACTTAATGTGTTCCGTCTACTGAAGAAAAGCAAATGCTAGTACAAACAACTGTGACACTGGATTCATCTTGCCTTGGGCATATTTATCCAGGGTATTGCCATTACGTCATTCACATTAGGCCTTTATTATCCACTCTTTTAGGTCTTAGCAGCTAGTCAAGCTTGTTACAAGCCCTAGTCAGAGGTCAAGATGTTGTTGGACTTCAGATCTTTTTGAAAGAAGAGCATAATTCTACTAACAGCAATGTTAGATTTGCAGCAGTGCAATGTCATACAAATAATGAAAGATAATTTAATCTAAATTATATTTATTTTTAAAAATGAGGTTTTATTGCCAAAAAGTTAGATACTGCATGTTAAAATCCATCTGGAAAAGGCTACCATACCTTCATCTTTGAGAACTAAATAAGGTAATTTGGGGCTTTTTTACTGTATCAGAAAAGACTACAAATTATTTAAGAACAAACTTCCATCATCTAAATAAAATAATACTGAAATATCCTGCTGTAGTTTGTAGTAACTGCATAAAACATGATGACTCACGTGATTAGAAATTCTCCTTTATTTTTCCTCTGTGTGCAATGCTGATCTTCATGAACTGTTTGTAACAGTGCATAATTACATTTCTTTCACCTAAACTGCTTCTACATATTTTCAATTTCTCTTTCCCGAAGCTGATTGTTGTTGAGTGTTACAGAGTGGTTTGGACGCAAATTGCATGCAGACACTTGGGTGGTGAACTTCAGTGTACTTTATGAGAAATTTTGCTCTCAGAAAAAATTCAGACTCAGAACAGAGCCTCCCAGAGAACTGTTGGTGAACTGTACCTTGGTTGCCACTGAGAGAAATGTTCAAGGCAACAAAAATGCAGATCATCTCCTTGAACTCAAGTTTTTCTTAAAATAATCCATTCCTTCTGAGGACCTCACTTCCAGACAAACAGTGCTCCAGGGCAAGCGGGAGATGGTTCTTGCACTGCTCACCAGTTAGAAGGTCCTTGTGATCATGAGCAGAAGCCAAGATATCTGAGAAGTTCCTGTTGGTCCAAGTACAGTCTCTATTTTTTTACTGGAGAAATCCTACCACCTCTGACCTCAAGGCTTCAACCCCCACATTCTGCTTAGTGTTATGTGTGGTATCTGACCCAGAACACTTAGAAATCTCATCTACTTATGATGGCTCATAAGATCTCTGCTCGTCATCCAGGCAGGAGATGACTCAAAGGGCCTGGTGAGATTCGTTCTGGTGCCTGTGTTCTTGTCCGAGCTCCCCATTCCTATGTTCTGCCTGCCCAGCATGTGCTGTGCTAACTGACCCTGGAAGCTGCGTGGGCAGGGAATGGGTTTTGGTTTTAGTAAAAATGGGCAGTTACATCATCTTGCACAACAGGTCCTTGCTCTGTGGTTGGGCTGGGCCAACTGAGTCCTCCCAAGCTGCAAAAATATGGAAAACTTGAAATTGCAGTAATCAAAAAATATTATAGTATGTTATGTACACTAACAACATATTCTAGGCTGCTCCCTGCGTGGAATCTCCCAGATATACCTGGCAACAAGGGAGAGAGAGATTTGAATACTAATGTCAGCTGGAGGAGGGGGCCCTTAGTATTTTGGCTAATTGCCAGGTTGCCCGCTCTTGAAAAATTTATGTGTGCTGAGCTAGACATATTTTTCATGTGTAGAAAATTCAATTAAGTGTTGGTAGAGCTTTGTATTTTCCTAATGCTTCCTACAGTCAACTGTGTGAAGGTTCACAGTAGCCATGAGGTCAGTGTTTCTAGTTCAAAGGCCTTCAGGCCTTCTTTGGAAGACTTGGAAAACTGTAGCAGCTGAACAGGCCCAGAAAAGACACTGCAATTTTGGAGAGCACCAGATGTAAACTCACAAAATGAAGAAGTATTTTTGTGCTGTTTGGGGGGAAGGGGAGGGGGGACAGGGTTTGCTTGTTTGCTTGATTCTTTTTTTTTTTTTAGTAAATCCAGATGACTAAATCAGGGCCTCCTTTTCTCCTTCCCTGCAGCCACAACAAAGTCTCTGATGAGATGCTTGTTCAGAAGGTCTCCACTGATTTTACCTTTGGGTCTGTTCTAACTTTCTCATTGTTTCATATAAGCGTTTCGTGGGGTAATTAGACTGTAATAGCATAATCCCTGGTGGCCTTCCTGGAGTGTCTGGACTCTCTGGGTTGAGAAAGCTCTGCTTGGGGGTGACATATTTTTCTCTAAGTGGGAAGGCGAAGAGCTGATGTTGTGAATGGTGTCCTGATTATGATGGGAAAATCTCTTAAAAGAGGAAAGTTTTGCAGCATTTCCTAGAAATTATTCAGGCTGCATTTGTCCGATTTTCTCTGGTGGATCCCAGCAACCAAGATGGTGCATGTATATTTTGTTCCTGGCTGCTTCCTTCTGGACTCTGTGGTCTCTGCATTGTCCCAGAGGAACACAGGGACCTCCGTGACTTGCAGATGCAGGTGCAGGCATTTTTTGTAGCTGGGTACAGACACTTTCAGAACTTTGAAGTCCAAGACCTTGAACTGGCAGTGGAAGCAGATTAAAAATCCTCTTCAGCTTCCTAAAGTGCAGTGTCTAGAGTCATCTGAACTGTAAGGCCATGAAGGAAAACTAGTTTTTTAAAGGCTTTTAAAAAATGAAGTAGAGATTTGGTACTTTATGTTGGTTGCATTTCCTCTAAATGATTCTGACAAACTATTAATGTGAATGCCTCTAATTTCAAGTTTTTCCTTTTTGGATATAACAAAATTAAGACAGCCTTTCAGGAGTATGGCCACAGACAGAGGAAGAACAGACATGTCCAGGGGAAAAATACAGCCACCCCATGGAAATTACCAGAATAGAAAGGGCTTGGAAATCTTAGTTTTGGAAGCTTGTCTCCACACAAGGGATTTCTGCAACAAGACAGACCCTAAAAAACTTAAAATTGCAGAAGCTCTTCCTGCTCTGTAGGGGAGAGGAGTCGCTTGGAGTGGGGCTTGGCTGGCTGAGCTCTCATCTTGGGCCCTTAGATACGTCTCATGACTCAGTTGGTCTTTATAAAGCTTATTTGAGATCTTTCGGTGAAAAGGGCTGTAGTGACAAGGTGCTGGTGGTGTGTTAATAGCACAATCAGTGTGATCTGAAGTCAGAGGGACCCCTGTACAGGTTTACCCCTGAATCAGGTTTATTGCCTAAGTCCTGTTTTATTAATACCCCAAGACTGAATTTAATTCCTGTGTTGGTCAGCATGGTGTCAGTGGATGCAGTAGAGAGGAACCAGTGCTCACAAACAACGCAGCTGCGGTCGGTGTCGTGGCACTCCCTAGTGGCACTGTCGGAGCAGTCCCATTTCTGGGGTGCTGGTTTTGAGGCCCATCCCTTCCTACCTCCATTCAGCCTCCTTGAGTTGAGGAGTGGGACAAGAATGGGGACAAACAGGCCATTCACCCTTCCAGCCATTCACGCTTCCAGCATTACAACACACAGGGACGGTTTTATGTTCTTGACAGCTGTGATTTTACCTCTGTAACACTTACCTGCAAAGTGAATGGTTTTTCCACATAATTTTTGCTGCACAGGGAAATGCACAAGGATTTCCCATCTGCCACATGAAGAAATGAACAAGGTAAGATTTGAGTATTTCCCTGCTGTTAGTGAAAACTTCTGAAGTACTCCTTCCTGCTGGTTTTTGGGTTGTGAAAGATTTTCCAGCTAGCCAATAGGTGCAAAGAAAATTAAACAAACAACACCCCAACCGGCTCGGCGCTTACAAGCGTTGATTCCCTTTTTAATGGTGGTTTTTGTTGGTTTGTTTTTGGTTTCGGGTTTTTTTATGTGACTGGTCGAAACCGCCCCTGAGGGCGAGTGGGGGTGTGGGGCCCGGCGGGCCCCCTCCCCGGGGCGGGGCGGCCCCCCCGTGGCGCCCGGCGGCGGCGCCCGG
>VZTD01000016.1:0-61669 GCA_013397725.1 Rhagologus leucostigma | reverse complement strand
CACAACATAAACCCTAGGGATAGATGAACTACAAATGAGAAAGAGGAAAAGATGGAACTGCACATCCTAGAGCACAGGCTCAGAGTGGCAAGCATAGCCAAGGAGAGCATCCAGTTGTTTACCTATGGATTAATCAAACTTGCTTTCCTNGGGCAGCGCGGGGGCGGGGGGTGTCTTCCTTGCGAGGGGACAGTGTTGGGGGCTTATCCTCCTTGCTACAAGGGGTCTGGGTGCTGGCAGGGCACCCTCCTTCTCTCAGAGGGGCTGGGGTGGGGGGTATCTGCCTTGCAACTGAGCAGGACAACCTCCTTGGAAAAGGGGTGGGTTGATGGGTGCTCTCCTCCTTGGGGAGGGGAAAATAAAGCAGGGTGGAGGACACCCCTCGTTGCAAGGGGGCAGAGTGTTGGGCTGGGGGTCACCCTCCTTCCTGCAAAGGGGCAGGGTGCTGGGGTGGGTGAGGGCACCCTCCTTGCAAGAAGTCAGGGTGCTGGGTGAGGGGGGACGCCCTCCTTGCCAGAGGGCAGGGTTTTTTGGGGGTGTGGGGAACCCCTGCGTCTTCCCTACGCACACGCCTCATCCCAAGACTGGGAGATGGTGATGAGGATTGGCGCTGGAGTTCAGGGTGTCCCCGTCCGGCTTTAGGGCAGCCCCCAGTGCGCCTCCCGCCTCCCGCTGCCCGCCCCGGCCGGCGCTGCGCCCGGCGGATGAATGAGAACAGGTGGGGGCCGGGGGGCCCGGCCGGGCCGGCTGCAGGCTCGGGGCGGCCGCCGGACAACAAAGGCAACAACAGCAGCCCGAGGAGGAGGAGGAGGAATGGTGGGGTTTTTTTTCCTCTCTCGCTCGCTCTGGTTTTTGTTGGGTTTTGTTGTTTTTTTTTTTTTTTTTTTTTTTTTTTTTTTAGGGGGTTTTTTTTTTTTTTTTTTTTTGGGGGGNNNNTTGGGTTTTTTTTTTTTTTTTTTTTTTTTTTTCTCCTGGATTGTTGTTCCTTGCAGCACTTACAGAAGGAGCGAGTCCTCCACACGCGGGTTTGTTTAAAAGGTGCTCTTCCAGTGCTGCCAAATTGGAGGAGGACGAGGAGCAATGCATGCCTTGCATTTAAAAATTGTGGTATTAAGTAATTTGGATTGTGATAGCTTTCGGGAAAAAGAAAAAAGAAAAACGTAGTGGAAGGCACTGAAAGCACTGTGAGAATTATTATTTTTATTTTTTTTGTTTAGCGGGAGGAAAGAAGATACTGTGGCTAGATTATTGGATGTACGTAAGGTGCTAGGCCTTTTGCACAAAACAACTTGAATTGCAATCGCATATTTTTCTGTCTTCACTTAGCTTGTTGACTTCACGTTTTCCAGAAAGAGGAATGGAAATGTAAATAACACAATTCAAACTCTTCTTGTTTCTCCTGCCTGATAATTAGTATTTCAGTTTTCTCCCCACATTCATTCTCATATTAAGGTGGGAAATTTTCTTTGGCAGTCGGAAAATAATGAATAGATATTTAAGAAATAGAAAGCAAATTAACTTGTTTTATTTCAAACTGTAATTCAGTGCTCTCTGTTAAAATGCTTACAGATGAATAGACTCATTTGTGGTGTAATTTGATTACAGCCCCTTATCATAAACTTCATGCCTTGAAATTTCGCTCTGATTTGGGGCTCGTCCCTTTTGGCTTGCCAGTAACATTGTTTGCAGTGTAAAGTATATCAGTACCTTGTTTATTGCTGTCCCTGAATACTCCACAGGGCCTTAAAGGGTCCTCAGTCTTAGACTTGTATATTTAATGTGCTGTTTCATTGTAATTGAAAGTTGCTGCTGATTTTTTGAAGGGCTTGTTGCTTCCTCTCCCGTGCTTAAAATGTCACTGTTACTGTCAACAATGAAGTCTTTAATCTGTCATTCTTAGTGCATAGACTGGAGTTTGATGGGGCTTTTTCTGTTTGTTTGGGATTACTATTATTATTTTATTTTTCTTTTTTAAACTTCAGGGATGGTCCTGTTGTCTTTTTGTTTCACATTACATTTTACATTTTCAATGTTACAGAGCTGTGAAAGGGTCAGGGCAGTAAGAGAACCCCTCTGGGGTGGGATACCTTGTTCTGCATTTGGGTGCAGCACCTGACAGTTTTGTATTGTCTCTGGTTGCTGTGGTGCCTGTCTTCTAACATATATACCCTGAGTATCACTCTCTCCTTACCTTCCATGGAATCTCGCTGATCAGGAACAACAGATGTTTGTGGAAAGGTTTGTTGGCATGGGGGACTTCTCTTTATTTCCCTTTTGTTCATTTTGTTATTTTTGCAGACAGTAGAGATCCAGGGGAAGCTTGTTTGTGTCATTCTTGAGACAACTGATGGCATTGAAATGCTTTCTATAGTCTGCTTTTGCATGCCCTGCGGCAAACAAGGTCTCTGCCCCACAGATCTTCTCTCTGATGAACACCATGTGTATGAGGAAGATGAGGGTCTCTGGGAGATGTAACTCTATAAATTTATGACCCCACTGTTTTTCTTTCCTCCTCCTTTAAAAAGTGAATATGCCCAGAAGACAACAACTTTTTATAGGGGTGCAAGACAAATCTCCCTTCCCACACACACCCATCTGCAAAGAACCCCGTAGGGGAATGAAAGAGGAAGGTGGTCCACATCCCTGCTAATCTTTTCTGATGAGATAGCAAAGATACCAGTTACTACATCACCTAAGTTTTTCCCAGTGAGACCTTAAACAGAGCTTTTACTGGTGCTGCAAGGCTGCCAGTAAGAAATAATGATTTGTAGGACAGATGTGATCCAAAGGGGTGACAATGACATCATCAGTATTCTTACGTTAGTCATGCAAGAAACTAGGGTTTTTACATAGCCTCCTGTGAGAAGTGATTTGGGGGGTCTCTTTCATGTTGTCATACATCAGGGAAAAGGGCTGAAACGGTTTTTTTAAATCTTGTACGTTTTTTTTAATCCTCTTGGGAAGGAAAAATAACAAGTCTCCCTTTTTATTTGGCCTTTTGCCGCTCTCTCACACTCTTGCCCTTGTTCATGACACAAGTGTTTTCATTTAGCTTCTATTACAATAGCAATATTTTCTTGTACAGAGAACAGGAGTTTTGAGACTATTCTGATGGCCAGAAGCAAGAGAGCAGCTAACATGGTGAATAGGTGAGACCAGTAGTGAATAAAACAGTGGGCTGAACTGAGCTGAAAGAAAAAAACTATTAATCATAAATTTATGTTAGGCATGAGGTATTTTATGCAAAGTTGCATTAAGAGAGGTGGTCTAGGAATAAATAATAACGGAACTGCTAAGCAGTTACACTGAGCACTGTGCTCTTGGTGTTCTGCTTTTGTCGGTGCAGGCCTACTGATTTCAGCAGGCTCTGATTTCTCCAGGCACCCCAGTGGAGGAGTGATCCATATCTGTTTTAGTTGCATGCTGAAGATTTGCATGTGTCTAATCTTTTTGCTGTTGCTGTCATCACCGTTCTGGTGTTTTATTGATTGTGTTGGTTAGAGCATCGTGCTAAAAGCGCCAGGGTTGGGGGTTCAGTCCGCGTATGAGCCATTCACTTAAGAGTTGGACTCAGTGGTCCTTGTGAGTCACTTCCAGCTGAGCATATTGTGACTGTGTGTCTGACTTGAGTGTTCCTTGGTGCCAAGGATTTTCACCTATTCAGAAGCTGTGCAGTGTGTTTATGCATGTAAATATAACAACTGTGTGTGGCTTCACCATTGCATTATTTTTCTTTTGTATGTGCGTCTGTAAATGTTAGTTCTCTGGGGCAGAGAACTGTGGTCATCTGAAAATTCCCACTTTCATCTCCTGTGTGCTGCAAAATGAGCAGCTTCCCTCACATCAAAACTAAGTGTCTCTGCTTCCTTGGTCAGAGTTAAACTGTCTCAAGCTATTGGGAGATGTGCCACAAGTAACCTGCTTGAGGACTTGATACAAATACTGTTTTGCTACATTCCTGTCTTGTTTTTTTTTTTCCTAATTGCAAAATATTTTTTAACTGCATCTGACAAGGAAAAGTGCTAGATTCTGCACCTGGGATGGGGCAACCCTGGATGTGCGTACAGACTGGGGAAGGAGGTGCTGGAAAGCAGCACCACAGAAAGGGACCTGGGGGTCCTGGTTGATGGCCAGTAGAATCTGAGTCAGCAGTGCCATGGAGCCAGGAGGGACATCCCTGTCCTTCAGGGCACCAGGCCCAGCATCACCAGTTGGGCCAGGGAGGGGATTGTCCTGCTCTGCTCTGCGCTGGGGCAGCTTCGCCTCCAGTGCTGGGGCAGTTTGGGCACCACAATATAAAAAAGAGAGCGTCCAAAGGAGGCCATGAGGACAGTGAAGGGCCTTGAGGGGGAGCCATGTGAGGAGCTGCTGAGGGCACTTGGTCTGCTCAGCTGGGGAAGAGAAGACTGAGGGGAGACTCATTGCAGTCTGCAACTCCCTCGTGAGGGGAAGAGCAGGGGCAGACACTGATCTCTGCTCTGTGTGACCAGTGACAGGACCCAAGGGAATGGCCTGAAGTTGTGTCAGGGCGGGTTTAGGTTGGATGTTAGAAACAGGTTCTTCCCCCAGAGGGTGGTTGGGTACTGGAACAGGCTCCCCAGGGCAGTGGTTGCAGCACCAATCCTGAAAGAGTTCAAGAAGCGTTAGGCCAATACTCGGGCACCTGGTGTGACTCTTGGCGATGGTGCTGTGCTGGGTCAGGAGTTGGACTCAATGATCCTTGTGGGTCCCTTCCAGCTCAGCATGTTCTGTGATTCCTTTCAGTGCACAGGAAGTAAATCTGAATGGAGGACAGTTTGGGATAATGCATGCATTGAGCCACCAGTGCATGCAATAGATAGAAGGAAGGTGAGCCTAACCTTGTTTTTTGAGTGTATATAAAAATATATGGAGAGTCCAGGAGAATAAAGTAGAGTCAGGGTTCTTCCAAGCACTGGATCTATATAATGTAATTAGCCTGATTTCTGGGTAATGCTTTAGTAGACCCCTGAACATCTGGAGTCAATGCTAACAAGTAATCTTTCCCATCTATTCCAGTACCTAATATAAAGATTTGGTAGTAAACAGTGAAATGAAGTAGTTGAGGGAGAAAGGTACTATTTAAATTGTAAAGCTATTAAATTATAACTAGAATAAAGTTGCGCAGTTAGTTTGTTCACAGGGCTGGGTGGTTAAAGTAATTATAGGTCATGTGTCTAGCATCACAAATTTTAAAATCTCTGAGGGCTTTTTGATACTCTTTGATTTGAGATGGTCATTATTCCTGAATGCTAAAGAGAAGGAAAAAGTTCTGCATGTGTAAAGGATGAGACCTTGGTCACCTGAAATGTTTAAGGCAGTCATTCCAAAAGCATTTATTACTCTGGGTTCTTTTTCAAGATGCTCCAGTTCATGTATATTGGTGACTTGAAGCAGAATTACAGACGCTTTGCAAGCTTACAGGTTTGGCACTAAATACAGACGGCTGTCCATGCGAGTGAGATGCTTCCCAGAGAAGCTAGATGGGATGGAGTAGCCAGGCTGGGCTCTGCTTTGGGTTTGATTCTGCTTGTCACACAGCCACTACCATGGGATGCTTGGAGGAGGTATTCTTAGTGTGGAGAGGTCCTTAAAAATATTCATTCCAATAAAAATGTAGCAAGAAGTGAATGGTGATAAAACGTACAGAATAAGTTGGATTTTCTTTAGGTTTTGAGCAAAAAATAAAACTAGGTTTGTTGTCTTTAAATTTGTGGTGGTATTTTTGGTAATCTGTCCATTTTGCTTAGTAATAATTGACACCTCTAATTAACAATGTACTGTTGCTATTAATATAAGTGTTTCCCATTCTCTGATCACTTGTTTACTGTCTAGGTGTCCTGAAATTGGAGATACTGTAATAAAAGGTCTATTTTGGACTTCAGGATATAATAGGACAAACAAGTGCTTAAAATGTATCCATGCATCATTTGAGGACATTGAGATCAGCAGTCTGTTTCCTTTGGTATGAACTCAGACAAACACATGTTGTTTATGCCCTTATATGAGATACAGATCGGCCTGCAACACTGGATGATTATCTGGCAAAGGCAAGTTACTCCTATTGTTAAAACCTTTTTGTGTTTGTGTCTTGTGGCTTCTGCCATCCTGTGCATCCTAGAAAGACCACTGAGTAAAGGCTTTTGCCAGTTATAAGATTATATCTACTCATCTAAAACATGTTGCTCATGTTTTCTTTTGTTGTGGCAAAGACTCCCAAATGCCTTGAATATTTTATTTTGTTTTCTAGGTGTGTATATGCGTGGGATATCTGAGGTTTGGGGACTTTTTTCAGTCTGATTTGGTGATCATCTGTTATAGAAGGACTGAGTGCTGATGTCCAGACACCACAGGAGGCTGGAGTGATGGGAAGCCCAATGGCTAAAGCTGCCTGCCTGCCCTTCCCCAGACCACTTTGCTGTCATGTTTGTGTCACCATGGGCATTTATGGTGCTGAACTTGCTAGTGGATGTTCAGGATGAGTAGAGCTAATGAGAATCAGCTAAGTGAGGAGGTGGAGAGAATAGAAGTTACTTGTTTGAGCTAAGGAAGTATATAAGTTCTTTAATTGTGAATGTCATCGATTTGTGTTCAAGGCTGCTGGGTGTTTCAGCTGCTGCTGGGCTGTGAGAGCATTCTGCAGTGTTTTAACATGCTAAACCTTAGAAAGAACAGATTTCCTTCCTGATGGCCTGTTACTGTTTATCTACAAATGTTATTTTTTTCTCTTTATTTTCTGCTTCTGGCACGTGGCTTACCAGTAGGGCACTGCCTGATTTTCTCTTTCTTTGCCTGACAGTTCCGTCATGCAGTCAGTCCTCAACCTACCATGTGGTCCCATCAGGCTGAGGCTGATGCCAAGTCAGAAACTGACAGGAGTGCTTAGAAACTAAATGAGATTCAGAAGGTGGAATGGAAGTACTAGATCAAACCCAGAGTGTAATGCTGGGCAGCACTATGTGCTGGAGAAATGTTGATTTAGATACTGTACTTGGAAAAGAAATAATTGCCTGTAGTTTGTAGCGGGATGGTTGTTTATACTTGTTTCACATGTTTCAGATTATTGGGAAAGCTGTCACATAGATGAGATGTATCACCTGTGGATAAGGTACAACATCAGCGATGTAAAAGTAACACCAATGGTGCCTGCTCATGTTGAGCTGAGAAATAGAAAAGAGGAAAAAATACTCATCTTTTGCCATGTAACTCATTAAAGATCCCCTCAGATGAATTTTTTTTTTATTACTTTGAGGTGAAAGTCAGTATTTAAAATGTGGCTTTTAGTAGTTAGATGGCTCTTCCTGCAAGCTGGTACTCCTATGCTTCAGCAGTAGAGCCAGTGCAGGTCTGTTAAGGGAAAGTATGAATACTGTGCATTCGTCATCTAGAAGTAACAGCTGAGTTGTTCATTAACACAGTAGTTTGAATCCACAGTCTACCCCTCCACTGAGTTATAACTTAAAATAGGCTCTATTTGATGGCTGAATTCTTTGACAATGCCTTGACTGTTCTCTATAAACATTTAAGTCTTTCCATTTAATTTTTTTTTATTCTGTTTAGCACACCACCTCATTTATCCAACACACAACTTCTTAATCATCCTGCATGTTAGAGTTTTAATATATTTGGACAAGGGCTACAATTTCTTTTTTTCAGCAGAAACAGTACAGATTTGTTCTTCTGTTTACTACCAACTCAAGAGTAAACTCCAGCTCTGATCTGCTGGTAACTGAAGGCTGGTAAAGGAAGAATTATCCAAAAGGAATGTGAGGAAATATCTCCATTCATTATAGTTCAGAATCAATAGAGCAAAGCCTCTAAGCTGCTGTTACCGTTTCAAAGTAAAAAGATCTCTTCTCCCCACCCTGAGCTCAGCTTAGTTTTGTGTAGCTAAGATATATTTGTTAAGAAAGAAAACAGGCAAAAATGTTCTATTATGGCACAAAAGAAATGAGGATTGATTAAGATAGTCTCATTACTATACAAGCCCCTGTTAGTCCCAGATGTACTGCACAAAGTTTTACTGTGCTGACCATCTGATCTCATTTTTGTGGTCTGATATATAATAAACATTATGTACTGGTTAATAATGTTTTATTTTCACATACAAAGAAATGCAGTGAATGCCTAAACTTTCTCACCAACCAGAATAACCTTACTTTGATCTGTTAAATGTGGCTTACTAGAGATTAAAATAAAAAGCCTTCTGATCTGCAGCCTGCTTTAGGAAGCTCCCAGCAGTAATACCAGAGGTAACAGATCTCCTAGCAGATACCAGAGCTGCTGTTTAGCATGGAGCTGGCACATGGAAGCGAGAAGTGGCAAGTTTGCTTGGTGGCAGAACACCATTCACTAATCCTTTGGGAATTTCTGAGATATGCTTTTGTGGGGATGCCTAGGTAGGCAAAGTGATTTTTTTCAAAATTTTGCGGTCGTTAATTTTTGTAAATGTGATGGAATAAATGTTTTTAAGATACTTGTGCTACTTATTGGCCAGTAATTGTAGAGAGATATAGGCTGTTATAGATAGTAAGCTGTCCTTGACCCAAATTTTTTCAATACAAATTGTTTATAAAGTAGGAACCAAACCCTCTCAGGAGTGGGAATGTGTGTTTGACCGAGATGGAACTGTAAAGGAAAAGTTCATTTTCTTTTCCTGTGAAGTTTTAGTGTTCTTATTATAGAGGATACTAGAGATGGCATAAGGTGTGGCTATTTAAGAGTAAAAGGCAACTTTAAGTCTTATGCAGAGTATTCAAATAGATGAATTAAAAAAGTTGATACTGGGGGAGTTTCTGACCCTGAGAGGGGAAAATTTACAAATTTTGACATGGGTGGAACAGTTAAAAATGTAGGTGTGACTCTCCCTGTCTTTTTCTGTTGAGACTTTTTACGAATGTTACATGAAGAGAATCTGGGTAATGATATGCACTGGTTTTAGCAATACCTGAATATTTATCTTAGTTCTGTGATTAAAAGATGGGTATTCAACCCTTTCTTATGCCATGCATGTTTTACGGGATGAGTTGGTTGAAGTTGGTGAGTCTGAGACCTTGATTGAAATGGCCCATGTTAATCTTGCTTAACATTTGTAACTTTTATTTCTTTTCCTGAAGAAAGATTGACTCTTTTCTCTTGATAGCCTCTAAGGCACTCACTTGCAAATAAATGTAGTCTTGGCAGGAAGAAAAAAAGATAGGTCTTAATATTGAGAAGGATATACTCTGTATGCATCTAAGCAACTGTATACATTTACATAGATTTACTTAGTCTTTATTTTTGTGCTTTTTTGAAAATGATGGATGACTTATCACATGATTAGTCTTTCAGTTGTGATCTTTTTCAAGCTGCTTTTGGGTGGAAATTGGAGTTTGTAACATGGAAAGCAAACATTTTCATTTGCTCTTTTTAAACTACTACACAGTATTGAATGTGCTAAGTGTTTAGGGAAAAAATCTCAGCTTATTTTGTGTTTCTAACTAAGCAGTGTAACATGACCTGTACTAAACAAATGAAGCCAGTGGTAACTTGAGACTGTGCTTGGCACGGCATTGAAGCTGGGAGGTATCAGCCTTCCACACCTACTTCTTATTGGCAGACTGGAAGAAGAAAACCAAGTTTACTTGCCTTTTCAGTTCCTAATTTGTTTCCCAACCTGGAATTAACTAGTGGTCATTTTGAACTAAACTGAGTAATTTGAAATGAGGAAAATATTCACCCATCTTGTGGAAGATAATATGGCTGTCAAAATCTGGTGTATTGCTTAAGTGGACTGGTTATAGTGGCTTTGTCAGTGATTTCTCCTCAGCTGACTTGTTTAATTTGGTTTGGAGTTTCAGCAGCAAACATACTTTGATAAATGTTGTTTAAGTTATCTTATTTACACCTAAGATAATACCATCACTGCAAAAATTTTTTGATTTCAGGTATCTTTATATCAGATGAGCTAATGTTAAAATTGTGCTCTTAATTGTTTTCACATTCAAACTACTTGGTTGCAGAAGGGTGGTGTTAGAATTGGCCTTTCGCTGCTGTGGGGATAGATTTCAGACAGTTTGATATACTGAGATGATGTGTTTTGAGTTGCATGTTATTACCCATTTTGCATTTTTGTAAACCAAGCAGAGTTTTCTTGTGTGTAGCTTGTTTGCATCTGCTGAGCCAGAGAGGTGTGAAACCACGTGCTTGTGGCTCAGTCTCTCTTGAGTTTACTGCAGGTGAGACTAGTTAGTGAATGGTTTTCTGCTGTGAGTGGTGGTACTATGTGCTTTGCAATAGTTCCATCTCACAAACTAAGTGGTCACAAATTGACATAGATTATGCTTGTTAAGAGATTTTTCTTCAGGTAAAATGCCAGCAATGTAGAGTGGTTATAGCAAATTTTTTTGCAAACAAAATTAATACTTCATCATGGAAAATAAAATTGATCTAGTTACCTGCATTGCAGGCAAGGTAACGGTAGGTACAGATGTGCAGAACGACTGGATTCCTAAGGAACAGAGCATCATTTTTAACACAGATTTTTTTTTTCAATGATTGTTTTCCTGTCAGTAGTCCTGGCATGCAGGTGTAACAATATTTTGATGACTGCCAGAAACCACTTTGCTAGACCAGTGTGATGTCGGCTAAGCACAGAAAAGTAAGCAAGAATTTGGCTTGACCAGAGCAGGCTTTATGGTTTAATGGGGAGAGAGAAAGATGAACGGAAGTGATAAAGCCCAGAGCTGGCCTTGTGAATGGGCATGGATGGCTCACGACTGCCTGGGAGCCTCAAGTGGGACTAATGGTTAATGCAATAGTGGAACCTCAAGCTTTTTGTGCAGTTTTCAGTCCAAGCCTGGTACATTGTCACAAACTTAGAAAATAGCAAATCTTCACAGAATGGATGAAGTCAAGAAGGATCTCTGAAGGTCACGTAGCCCAACTGCCCAGCTCAAGGCGGAGTCTACTCTAGCGGCTTGCTCAGGATTTTGTCCATTGGGATCTTGTGCTTAAAGCCATGCATGGAGCTTTGCTCTCTGCTGTGTTAACATGTTGTTGACCTGGTTGACATTGTAATGCTTTGCTCCATTTGGCATTACTTTCCACATAGCATTATAATGTCTCATCTAAGCTTGACAAGGTGTTTTTTGAACTTTAAAGTGAAACTGTGCAACCTCTTAGTTATGGTGAGGACTGTTGGTATGAATGAGAGACTGTTTACTGCGGTAGTTCATTGGTCCTTTGTGCTGCTTTGTGAGCATTTCAGGTGAAACAGCTTATTTGCTTTAAACTGTGAAAAACTAGCTGAAACAAACTAGACGCCAAAAAATTCCATAGCTTGGTAAGAGCAAAGCTTGCCTTGGGAAAGGGCATGTACTCACTTCTGTGCTGGTGCAGACAGCTTATTTACAATTTGTAATGGTGTTGGATAGATGTACAAGACTAATGAAGCTACTTCTACCAAAGCCCTCTACATAGCAGTTTTATTTGTGTCGTTGACCTAAGTAAGGGAAAGTATTAGAATGATATGAAGTCCAAGTGTGACTTAGTTTGACTTTAATGTGCAGTATTGTGTGGTGCATGCCCTGCAGTAAATGTTGTGCTTTGGTTATTGTGCATTTTCTGAAATTCCACTGTAAGAGTGGTCATGTGATGGAGCCCCACTGTAGGGAAGTGTTTTCTCTGTACTCTTCCTATTGGTATCAAGTTACTCCAAGCATTTCTGAGTGGTTCTCATAATTCCTGTACACACAGTCATGTTGTTGGCTTTATGCCTTATCACATTACCTATCCCAGTACTGTATTCCAGGGACTGCTGAGGTTTGATCTCAGGACAAGCACTCTGTGTCTGTATGTAGGGAAAGCCTCATGTCTGAGGAGGGGTGAGTTTATAAGGCAAGGGTTTGCATGGAATCGCTGAGCTATCCCCTGGTAGCTCTTATGCTGTGACAGGCCAGAAATGTAGACGACTTAATGACTTAAGCACTTGGATACTCCAAGGCTCATTGGAAGCCAATAGGGCTTGCAGTCAAAAATGGCTGTTGCTGTTTGAGGAGAAGACTCCTAAGAGCTTTCTTGTTTGCACAGGAGTGTGAAATCAGGCTGGAATGATTATTGTAAAAGGACTTTGTGCGTTCTGTACCCATTTGAATGGCTTTGTTCATTCAGATGGCGGTTGAATTGTAATCTTGGGCAATGATTTAAATATGGAGTGGTCCTGAAACAATATGGTTACCTATTGGCTTTTAATGATCTTGTGAAGCAGTGTATTTTAAATGGGTATCTTATTATAAAGGTGATAATGACCTAACTATTGGTGGAGGAAAGAAAAGAGGAACAAAGTCAGAAATGCTAAATAGTATGTGCATGTGTAAGTTATATGCTTCATGTAAAATTTGCATCCTTCTGAGATGTACATGAGCATATGTTTGAAATTAATTTTCTTCTATGTTTATGGTATAGCACTGAGGCTTTAAACTGGTGCATGATTGGCTGTTAATCCATTTTTGATAGCCTTCCATGGCAAGTTATTGCTGTTTATCTCTTTTTGAGGTTTCCTACTACCATAACTGTGTGCTTTTCTTAGAGATGTGTTGATGGCCACACTACACGGAACAGTTAATGGCTCTATCTTTAGGTGCAATCTCTGTTTTCTGGATAACTTAGGGTGTACTTGGAGCATCACAGCAAAGCAGTTGATGAAATTCCTGTCCCTGATTCAACAGTTTCCATCTCCAGTGTTTTCGAAGTTGCTGTTAATTTGCTGTGTGTGTTCCAAGTTCAGGAGAAAAAAAAAAACAAACATCAAATCCCCTACACTTTGAAGCTACCTCATTATGTTTATGGCACAGACTCACAGTTGGAGTAGTGCGGCTATGGGATGGTTAATTCAGAGTTGGAGTGGAAATGATTGACTTGTTAACCTTTCTTTACTCGGGAGAATGAAAGGTCAGACGATTAGATCTTGTTGCAGGGAGAAAACCTATTTATTTATAAAGGTATAAGGTATGTGATTAGCAATGGTGCTAACCTTTTTTCAAAACTATAGGGGAGGCTTTTTCTTTATGTGTTACTAGTATCATGCTTTGAATATTACATTTTCTCACTTTGTGTTTTTACAGTAATGGTTTTTCCCTTTCATTTGGGTTTGAAAAAAATCAGTGACAGGAACAGTTCCTGGATTCAAAATAGACTGGTACTCATACTTTTTCCTTGGCCTGTTAGAACATACTCCTGATTATATATTCCTTGCAGGATCTGCACAGCAAAAAAGGACAGTGAAAGAATTTCATGTGCTCCTTAAATGAGCCTTACATAAAACAAAGTTTAAAATTAATTAGGACCTACCTTTTAAGCACTTGTCAAATCTTCTAATTGTCAGATTTTCTTCCCACTTACTGATGTGATATAAAGTGAACATTGTGAGGTACACGATAATACTTGCAGAATCACCTAAGTCCCATTAAAAAAAAAAACTACTTAAACACTTGGGTACCCCAAGGCTCATTGGAAGCCAACAGGGCTTGCACTCCAAAATGGCTGTTGCTGTTCGAGGAGAAGACGCTTAAGGGCTTTAAAAATTTTGCCTCCTGGTCAGAGTAGCTGATAATATTCAGGACAGGAGTAAAGTAAAAATGCACCAAAGGGAGGGAAAGGCTTGGTATGGCTGCTCATGTGGGCAAAAGTGAAGATATATTTCCGAGAATTAGTATAGGGGATCAAAAATGGGGATCTCTGTTCTTCTCTCTCCACATAGCCAGGCAGGCTACTGGCTGGCTTGGCTCCATGTCTCCAGCAGCATCTGGCCTCTGTGGTGCCCCAGCAGTGGTCCCTGCAGTCCCAGGCCCTGGGTGCTCCAGGGTCAGCCAGTACAGCATGTGCTGGCTGCACCTCTGGGAGCTGGGCAGAGGCTGCTGACTTGCTTTGCAGAGGAAGAAAATGAGGCACATAGGAAGGTGAGGGCCTTACCCATCTCATGCAGCAGCAGGTCTGCAGTAGGACCTGGCTCTTGTTTTCCAGATCCTGCATAGTCTTCACCACTAGGATTACCACTTTTTAGTAGGACAGATGAAGGCCACGTTCTTAGACCATGTGTGTATTAGCCACTTTGAAGTCCCTGTCATCCAGCTGCTGCTTTCTTTTGCATTTTCTCTTCCTTTTGGAGTTTTGGTAGGCTCATTAGTGGAGATGTTCTCTGTTGTCTCTCCTTGTACCTTGAGAAAGCAATGTGAGTTGGAAGATGTCCATATGAGCTTCCAGTAGTAACAGCAGTCTTCCTGAAAGTCATAAAGAAAACCACCGAGAATGTACTCATATGTATGTGTGGCTTTTTAATACACATAAACACACATCTATATGAACATGTATACAATGTCTGTAGCTGTAGACATGTGTCATTCCAAAGTCAGGGCTCTCTTGAAATGGAAATTGCCTCAGCTAGAAATGAGAGGTAGCTCCTGCTGACAAATAAAACCACATGATTTTAGGAGCTCTAATAGTTGCACTTTAGGACAGAGAATGTCTCTCTTCCAGTATCCTTCAGATGACAGCTGCCACAACGAAGCCTGAATATGAAGAATACATTTTTCTGTGGCTGTATCCTGGGCGCTGGGAAGACTCTCCAGTTCAGAACAATAGCGGAATATGGAGCTGCCAGCAGGCAGTCTGCGTGGACAAGTATAATCATGCACCACTCAGCTTTCAAGGAAATTACAGTCAGTGCACTGACTTGCTCATAATAACGATGCATTGTTTAGCTTAATAACTTATCAGCTCCTCAGGAACCAGCTAGTGATCACTGTGATCATCATACACTGCTAATCATTCTGTTCTTAAATTATCCCAAAATGAACTAAGGAGCCATCACATCACCTATTAAACCAGCAAACTGAGTCCACTATAATTTTTTTTTTTTAAGCTAGAAGGAACAATACTGCCTACCTTTTTTCTTCTCGTGTTTTGTCATTATCTTTGCCATATGTAGCTGTGCCTGTAGGTTTTTCAAATGTCTGGTTGAAAGGACATTGTCAAATTGTGTTGGGATATTTTTAGATCGATAGAGTTTTTGTTAAATTGTGGGGTTTTTGTGAAAACTACTAGGGAACTGAATCTGTAACCTGCTTTTAAAGGAACATTTGTTTTTCATAAAGCATTTGTGGCAGAGGGGTGTTTTTTTTATGGTGCTTGTCTGTATTACCTGGGCTTCTGTCAATCACTAGTAAGTGTAGCCTGAAAATGGCCCTCTTTAGTAGTGAAGAGTGATTATCCCTCTTAGACAAATGTAGAATTTAGGCACAGGAGGACAGCATGACTTACCCAGAGCCATGCAGGGAGCTGTAGAAGAACAGGAAGGAGAAGCAAGCTGGTTTGAGTCCTGATCCCAGTAGGCCTTATATCATGCTGAATGCATTCTGGCTTCTTGTTGAAGGGTTATTTGTGAGTTCTGAGCTGCCAGCACTGAAGGAGTATTTCTTCTGAAGGAAGAGTGGCCACAGCTTCATTTGCAGACATTGAGATGAAAGATCCTAGACTGGTGCAAAGTACCAAACCTGTGGGGACACCTTCTTGTGGTCAGGAGTGCACAGACACGCAAGTCATGTGAGCAGATCTCCAACCTGTTCCGTGCTTAGGACTGAAATGGTGAGCCTGTTAAAAGGGGAGGGGAAAACAGATGGATGTGCCCAACAGAAATAGGCCTCCTTGCTGTTCTGAATAGTGCAGGCAGCTGTGGGATAGTATCTCCTGATCTCAGGAATTGTGCAAACTGTGGGGTGGGCTGTTTTTATTAGACCAGAACAAGTACACCAGGATTTAAATGAAACCCTGAGCATTTTTGTGGTTTTCTTTAATTGTTTGCTTTGTTTTCATCTCTCCTGTGTCTGTCCTGGAAAGACAATTGTATCTCTTGATCAGTGATGACTAGAATTAAAATAAGGACCCTTCCGCTGCAAGGTATATTGCCTGGCACATCTATGTCTGACGAAGTGTCATCTTTCATGTTTTGAGAAGACGCTGTCTGACTGTGATATCTCTGAACCATATCAGAAAACATTTGGCCATACCTATTCTTGTCAATTATAATAATAGTCTAGCTCAAATTATATAGGTCTTTGTATATTGTATTGAAAAATGTAGATCCAGCCTTTGTTAATAAACAGAAAAGATCAGGTTGTTACAAAATGGTGGGCTCTAGAGAGACTTACCTTCGCATATACTTCAAATACATCATCTACTTTTAGCAGCAAGAAGTGAAAAAAATGCTGAGTAGGTATGTCTTGTCCCCAAGGTAAGTTCCATAATAAGGAAATACCTGAAGCTTACAGGTGTGGCTTTCTCTTTTCCATGGGAATATTTCCCACTTCTCCAGGAGTTTACCATCTTTCTTTGAAAACAATTGTTCAGGTTGCAAGTCAGTCCTGTTTTATTGGCTCCATTTGCTGTAGGGCCAACAAATGGCATTCAGCCCAAACTCCAAGGTTGTACCAGCTCACTGTACAAAGTTGAAAAGCATTGCCAGATGAAAAAATAGAATTGAATAGAATTGGAAAGCCTAAAACCTCCTATTAAACAATGCCAACATGTTCTTTAATACAACATAATGGCTGTGCAATGATTTATGTTACTGTGTGTTTTGAAATGTGTCTGACTTGGTAGTTATGCTGGACCAGAGCTTTTTCTTGCGAGAAGTATTTCTTTCTTTGCCCTGTCTAGAGATACAAGAGTGGAAATGTCAATATTCAAGCCCATGATTTTGTTACAAATCTGCTTGGGATGCCCTGATAACCCAGTTCTATGCATAGCAAAGTCAACAAGTTTCTCTGTGTTGATGTTGATGAGTTAGAGCCCAGGCTGAAATACTCATGTGAGAGGGAATGTTTCTGCAAAACCCTGTTCATGCAAACTGGACATCAGTATGCTTGAGGTTTTCTGGGAAAAAATACCCTTTTTTGCTTGGTGTACCATGCATTGGGATCCTTGGATAATTCATGTTATATTAAAGCCAGATCTTGATTATCTGTGGTGGAATGTGGGAATACTGAAAGTCCTGTACTGAGAGGACAAAACATCCCATTTGGATCTAGATGAGCAGACTGGAAGCAACATGGCATTTTGTTTTTGGTTTCTCAGCCTGGGAAACTCAGCAAGTGACAGGATTACTGATGGTTCTTTCCCCAGCATCACATTCCAGACTCATATGTATGGTTTCTGCTGCTTTATTTTACCAAGGCTCTCCCATTCCTTTGTTATCCTGGCTAACTGATGCTTACACTGTGCATCTTTTTGCAGGGCAGCTCCACCATGGTTTGAAGCCATTGTTTGCTGTGAAGTGTGAATGTGAAGATACTGATACTCAGTGTGATGCTTGCCTAAGCCTTGCTCTGTTACCTCTTTTTTATTGCTGCCTCTGTGGCTGTGAGATTCTGTTCAATGCTGGTTTGTTGAAGAAAAAAATCCATGGTGGCTCTGTGCCATCATTTCAGAGAACAGCTATTCACCAGGTTTTTGATGGAGAGGTTTAAGAAATTATTTTGCTCCTTGGGCATGAAAATGCTGGTTAAGAGTGTAACTGGCACAGGACCTCCTTTGCCCTTGGAGTCTGGCCAGAGAGAAATTTTTACTTCCATCTAAGCCATGGGTCTGCACCCTCAGGAGGCTTTGATATTTTGTTTACGTATGTCAGTGCTGCTCAGGAGGAAACTGTGATGCCTCACACAGAGGATAGCCCATGATGCCTCAGAGCAGCTCTCAGACTGCTCAGCAATAGTGGACTGCCATGCTGGGAGGGTGAAAATGCAGGGCAGAAAGGGTGCAGGGGTCTGAGAAAACCTGCATGTAAATTTTGGGTTTGTGCTGAGTGTTTATTTTTTTTTTTTTAATAGAAGGGAACATCTTCTCTAGACATCTGTTGTGTACGCCTAGGTAAAGAGATTGATTCCTTCAGTACAGGTGACAGTAGGGTTGACCTCTTTATACTACCACTGTTTAGAGCAGGAAAGTCTGAACTTTGCTACTGCTCAAATAATTGTGGTAAAATCATTCAGTCATTTTATCTTCACCAAATGTTTGCCTCATTTTGGAGGCAAGGATTTGGTAAACATTAAATGAGTGGATCTCGGCTCATTTTGGAGCCTCGTTTTGTCCTTTTTTCAAGTACCTGTATGGTCATATTACAGCTGCCAGCGATACAGGCTCATTGTAATCCAGGCAATACTCTCAGTTGAGGAAGAAGTTAACAGGAGCATGGCCCAATACTAGATGGTTTTTTATAGATAGTGAGCAAGCTAAGCCCATATAACAGGAGAAGTCTTTAGTCAATTGCAAGCAGTGGCCACACTGACATTAATGTATTTGGAAATGACAGACTTTGTACCTATCTGTGGATAGATTCAAGTGTTACTTGCTTTTCTCAGTACATTTATGTTCAGTTCTTCAAGTAGAAGATGCTGCCCACTGTTCATGCAGCTCTAGAATGAAGCCTCACGCACCAACTGAAACTCCACAGCAGTTATAGCTTTGCTTTTTGCAGCCTCAGTCAAAAATGAAGCTTATTTTAAAGAAATTCAGTAAATTGTGCTTCAGCTTTTCTTTGGACAGGTCAGCAGTGACTTGCTTGGAAACCTTGGCATACTGTTGGATTTCTGCTGTGGTGAAAGCTTGCCTATGATTTAATCTAAAAGATTCTCTTCCCCTCCCTCCCCTGCCATTTATTCACCTCAGCACAAAATTATTACTTTGACATTGTGTGAGCTGATTCCCATGAAGGTAATACCGTACCCCACAGAGAGAGTGGCCCGGCACTGGAGCTTCCCAGGAAATCTGTCAAAACTGCTTCACCTTGGCCTTCATACCTTCACTATGTCTAACACTGCTATTAAACCAGTAGTAGACTTCAGTCCAGGCTTGCATACTGACAGATTTGAAGCAAGCTCTGTAATGTTACTTTTAGTATTTTTACCCATGCATTCGTATGGCCACATGGAGCCTCCTCCTGAAATGTTTCTAGCCTCCCCATTCTGCAGATTACAGGCTAGGAGCATGTTTCCTTTTTGATGCATTATAGAAAATCAGTGTCATATAGTTACATGGCACCAAACTCTAGTGAATGTAATGCCTGCATATCCAAAATTGGGAAGTGTCTTTGTGGGAGACTGGCTTCAGTGGAATTATCTGATATTCCGGTTAAGTGGTTCATTGCTGGCTTTCTCAGAACCCCATAACGTCCCTTGGTCATTTTCTTTCAAAATTAACCTGGTTTTCTTGGTCTGAATAGTCGGTCCTTAAATAAACTAAGTGCTTGGGGATTTGGGGATTGTGTTTACTCATTTTCAGATTACAGTTCTGGTTCCTTCACTGACTGTCTCTAGTTTGCTGCCTTTTGAAATAGTCTGCAGATTCTGTACTGATGGTTCCTCAATCTGTTGTCACTCATTCCTTGTCTTGTACTTGTTTCAATATATCATAACTGTTCTTCTGGCTCCCCCAAGACCTGTAGAGCCTTATTTCAGAGTATGCGAGAGATGGTTGTATGTATTTTTGTTCTTGAGGGAATCGCATTTTGAGTCCTTTATCTTTTATATCTCAGGCCTTGGAGGTATTTGGGTCTTCCCAAAATGTGGTGTTTCGAAGAAATGCTCAGCTGGCTAAAGCCTTTCCTGCTGAAGCACTGGGGTGGTTGGATGTAGCTGAGCAGGCTTCTTGGGGCAGAGACTGTGCAAGGGGCTGGAATGTAGGCTGGGAACTTGCAACATAGGTGGTAGGACAGTGGGCGAGATCAATGCCATAATAAAACTTACACCGAAGTTACAGGCTTGATACAGGATTACTAAATCTGTTTTTCAGAAGGTTAAACTATATAATGATGAAGCCTTTTATCTCTCTTTTTCTCTCCCTCCCTCCTGTTCTTTCACACACACACAGACACACAATTATCTTTTTCATTCTTTCTCTTTAAGTCTGCAGAAAGCAAATTCCTGCAGAACTCCTGGCATAAGGAAGGAAACTGATAACACTGGTGTGTAATGCTGAAGCAAGAGTTGAAGCTACAGCTGTTTAATAGTTTCCAGCACAGGGCCCTTGCATTTTAGCTGGGAGAAGATTCCCTAGTGAAGCCTCGCAAGAGCACTGTGTCCTCTTGCTACATCCAAGTCCAGTTGTGTGCCCGAGTGCCCTCTTTGGGAGAAGGCAGGGGTTGCATAGCGACTATAGCACCAGGAACCAGGATTCCCAGCTTCTAGTCTTAGCTCAGCAACCAATTTATTGTAAAGCCTTTGGCAAATCATTCAGGCCTAATCTTGCACATACAGCAGCCCCCAACAAAGTCCTTTCTGTTTTTCATTGGGGACAGAGGATCAGCTTCTTAACTTCTGCTTTTCTTGCACTCCGGAGGACTGGTGAATTGAAAAATATCTTTATGCAAGAAAGTGTGGTAATTTGTTTATGTTTGCGAAGCAGTGACGTGGGCATCACTGTATGATGTGTGTGATCTTGCATCCATAAAGGGAGATTGATTGATTGCTGTTATCAGTTGGATCTCTGGAGCACAGGATTTTTTGCCTCTCTCATCAGAATATAATTTTACATGATTATAGAGGATAATGCTGGAAATGCCTCTGCACTGTCCAGATGGCAGGGTCAATGTAGCGTGGACCTTGCTTGATTGCTTTATGTGCCGGGCTAAGTGCTGCTGCTTTTCTCTCTTTACGCTACTGACACAGCTAGAAATTGAGGAATTCTATGACTGTCGATAAATTCTGCGAGATGGAAATGAATAGCTACAGAGACCTCTGCTTTTATTGACCTTAAATTAATTTTCCACCCTTTTGCAAAGGTGAATGGCAGTGCTCATTTTTCTGTGATACTTTTGCTTCAAATAATCTGAGCTGCAATCTGAAAATGAAGTGGTATAAAAAACATTCTGGGCTAGGAGTTAATTTCAGGAGTACCTTGTAAGATAAAAGGGCTTAACAAAAAGGTACTTTAATCTGCAACCTCCTTGCCTTTACACTTGGCTGTGCTGTATTTTGTAGCATGTGCAGTTCTGGTATCTGCTGAGTGCAGCATCTTGCTGTGCTGATTTGTGGGAGGCTTTATTTGCCTGCTGCAGGGACAGAGGTGGATTAATCTATAGAGTTGTTGGCAGAAATCCGTTAGTAGGCTTTTGAGGGGAGATCATCTTGAAGAAAGCACAAGTTGATTTTTGTGTCAGTTAAATTTTTGATAAAGCTAGAGGAAGTGTGGTCGCTTTGTAAACTATGTTCTGAAAACACAGAGCCTGGTAGGGGATTCCTTATGTAGGTAATGCTTTAGTGTAGTGCTCTTGCCTGTGAAGGGACATGGCTGTCCCGGAACTCACAGATACTTGATGAATAGGGCTTGAAAGTGGGCATGCCTTGCTGAATAAATTATTTAGTTAAAATAAGAGACAGAAGAGCAGAACTATTACCTGCCATGCCACTTGGGCTGGGACAGCATTCTCCTTTCCTCTCTCCTCAGTAAATGGAAATATTATCTTCTCTCCTACAGCAAGTCATTTCTGGGAGCTGGAGGGGCAGTGGTGCAAAGAGCACAGGTAGCCCGTACTCAGAAGCTTCTAGTTTGTTGGGAGCTACATGCCTGTACAATTAAATATGCATATCAAATCGTTGGTGTCTCTCCAGCTTTACAGTTTTTCTATTGTCTCTGTCTGCATTTGAGGCAGTGGACTGGAGCTGCCACCTGTGCTAGGTGAAGGTCCTCATGGAACTTCACCAAGGGATTTACCGCCTAGTGCCCGTGTCCCACCCCAGTGCTGAGTTCTCTGAGACTGATGCACTAGGGCTGGGTCTGTCCCCCCCAAATGATGATGATGATGATGATAACAACAGCAATATCATCTATCATACTGTTCTTGGCAGTTACTGCATGGTTGTGATTTGGAGCCCTTGTTCAGCAGTTTCCTGTACTTTAAAGAGATTCTCCCCATAGTGTTCCAGTGCTTATCCAAATGTATTTTCTCTTCCAAAAGTATAGGAGTTTCTTGCTTTCCTGTCTGCTCTCCTTCTCAGTTGCTAGAGCCCTCCTGCCTTGAAGGGGAAGACTGTCAGGAGCTTGTTTCCTGCAGTTCTGCCTGAGGGCACCAGTACCCCTGCAGGCAAGACATGGGATGAGTTTTGGGTTTTGGGGTAAGTTGGCTGGTTTGCTTGTCTTGGGAGGACTTGGAACTAAATGTGAGCTTTCAATTTTCTTCCCACCTCCTTGGTAGAGAAGGTGGCAGCCCTGAGTACTTCTCACCACAGAAGAGCAGGAAGGTTCACCCCCAACAAAACTGGCATCAGAAAAGGGGCCAGGAGAAAAACTTTTGCTCTGCTTCTCCAAGTACTGCACTGGACTGCATCTCAAGATGAGCTTAAATGTAGCCCAGTGTTGACTAAGTTGTGCACTGGCTGACTTCAGTGTTTTTATTAAAGCCAGCCCAAAAACTAATGGAGGCTCTTTGACTCCTTTCTACACTGCTAGTTTTTTTCCATTAGTTTTACTAAGGTTCCAGCCATAAAGCAGTTTTTTGGTCATTATGTGTTAATTTCCTTCTGTTGACACTAGAGCATTGTAAGATTTAGGGCTTTGTTTTCAGCCATGATATGAAGGCTAATTACTTCCTTCTGGCGTACTCTCAGTAAGAAAACATGGGACTTAATCTTTCAAAAAGAGAAAAGCAAGGAAAAATTTTTAAATGCCTAGAAGTCTCTGGTAAGTCCCTAGATTTGAATTTATTTTTCGTAGTGTAGTGACAACAAAACATTAGGAGCTAAGCTCCAAACTCCACAGCTCTGTCTGTGTGGACACAATTTTGTGTTTGGTTGTTTGTTCTCACTGGGTATAATTTTGCAGTTACAATTTAACCTGTGCCTTAGGATGTTCAGTAATTAGGGGTATGGTATGGATATTTATTGTTTATATAAAAGTGTGTATTTGTCTTGTTTCAGCCTTGTGACTTGCTTTGATTATCCATTATCTTCTAGATAATTAAACTGTATATTTTTTCCCTGTCTCTTTTTTCATATTCTCTCTTGCCTTAATTTGATAAGAGAGGAAGAAACTACAACAGGAAACTTTGGAGCACTAGTAGATTTTTTCAGTGGGAAAGTGTGTGACAGTGTTTCACAGAGATTCCAACCTAAAGGCAGGCTGCTGTGCAGTATGGGAAGAAAAGGTTATTGCTTCCTCATCAAGTGCCACTTTAATACAACCAAGGGAACATCAGCTCTTGGGTTCACTCATGTAACAGAAGACTGACAAAGCTGAGAGGAATCATATTTCACTTCTGATTAAAGCAATTGTTGTTAAACTTTTATATAAAAATTTCTACGTGGTCTAGGCAGTAAGGATTGGAGCCCTGCATTAGAAAAGACAGTATTCCACAATGCACTGTAAATCCCAGGTGGTTTGGGAATGTCTCTCTGTAACCAGTGGTCTTGATAGGAAGGTATGCTTTTATAAAAACTTAGTTTGTGTTAGATGGTTGGTTTTGCTCAAGGGTCAGCATGCAGGCTTCCCAACATCCCCAGTTTATCAGGCTGCCTTAGGCCATGCCAAACTTCAAGCACGTTAGTCACTCCACTGAAATGTTATTAGCTATGTATGTGGTTAAGTAACTTGATAAATTGGGAATGCAAGTTGTCAGTGGGGACTGGGGAAGTGTTCCCCAAGTTTCTCATCTGGCCATGACCCCTCTGGCAGAAGAAAAGTCAGGTGATTCTTTTGAAGATGATCCTGTGGGCTTCAAAGGCAATAAACCCAGAAAACTTATTTTATAAGCAACTAAGCTCTGTAGAGCATCACAAAGAATAGCTTTTTGTCCCTGGGATCACCACAAAGCTGCCTCAGACAGGCCAACAAGAATTTTGTATAGTGCAGGATGTGGGAAAGAAGTACTATTTTGCTTATATGCTCACAAATAACATAACAAATTCAAAATAATTTTAAATCCCTCCTACAGAGTGTGAAATCATGGCTGTCTGAACCATTTTAAATACTTGATATAGAGGGATTGCAATTCCATACATGTTTTACAGAGATCTTAACTTTTTGAAAGTACTTATGATATGTCTCAAGACTTTTTTGACAAGATACATAAAGAATATATTAAAAAATAATACCATATGCCTACAAGCTTTGCAACCAGGGAGATTTTACAGCCTGCACACACCTGTGGCTATTTTTCATGCATTAAAAAAATACAAAATAGATGGTTTTAAGCATTTTTCATTCAGATCAAGTATACATATGTTGTCCAAAAAATGCAGTTTTTTGAAATCTTGATATAGATATTTTAAATAAAAATAGAGCTATTCTTATTTATGTTCCAGTGTAAGCTTCTTCAGTTACACAGGCATTGTGTTTATTTTGCTTTTTCTATTCAAGTGCCTAACATACATATCCTTGGGCTTCATATGATTGTTTCTATAAGCTTTAAGAAAGGTTCATATCACAGGATCAGTGACTGTAAAACAAATCATCAGTCCTGAATTTTATTGAAAGTGGAATCACAAACAGTGTCATATATACCTTGACAGTCAAAAGTTGGAAATGCATAGAAAAGATACCGAAATTACTGGTTTTTAAAGCTTGATGAGTGTCTAACTGTATCTTCAGCTGAACAATAGGATGAGGTCTGACTTAGTGATTGAGCCTGTTTAGGGCTGCTCAGATGACTCTCAGCCAAAGTTCCGGGTTTTGGTTGCACTTCTGAAGAGCAAGTCTGTACCCACATTCTCACTGAAGGGCTGCTTTGTTCAGCATCACCCCTGAACACCATTGGAACAGCTGCTACTGACTTCACAAGTGTAATTGCATAGTGTCACTTGTGTTGGAGACAACACTGAAATGTAGGCTTGTGATAAGGGATCTGCATAGGAAACTGTTCTGGTTTAAAGTTTATCCATATTTGGCCATTCAGGTTGTAAAAGCTGGTTTGTACTTTTAAGAAGAAAGGTGCAATAAGAAGAAAAAACAGCACAGCACAACATGGGCAAGTGCTGAGGGCATCTGCTCAACAGTTAGGGACTTGCTGGGGACCAAATGGAAAGAATGTGATGTAGTGGTCTGGTTGGAGTTACTTGTCCAAGTGTGTAAGGTCAGTGCTGCACAATAGCCAGGCACAGTCAGAGAAAACACTGCTCAGAGACCTCTCATAAATGGCCAGCTGTTTCAGGAGTGGTGTTACCGCAGCCTCTGAATAGAAATAGTTGTCAAAGGAACCGTAGCATTTCATGAAGAGTGGTTAAGCTGCAGAACACCTGCATGAGGTAAGTGTGGGCTGGACATTCCATTTTCAGCACCAACATACCCAAATAGCCAAAATCGCCATGAGGCTGGGCCCTAAGAAACAGGAAGACTGGTTTTAAAAAGCAAGTTTTTCTGTGCTTGGTATCCAGGCTTTCAGTTTAGATTTGTCTGCAAATAAGCCTAAGCCTATTTAGTTAGTTAGTTAGCTAGTTTGGTCTTGTGTAATCATGTTATTTGAGGTAGAGATTTGGAGAAAAGATAATTGCTTTGTTAACCATGTTGCAGTGAGTGATAGTTCAGTATTATGCAAAAGGCTAAATGAGGGGGGAGGTTTGCTTCAAAGCTGCCGTACCTTAGAGTTCCTGACCTCTCTAGCTTTATGGAAGTCACTCATCTGAATGCAATTCCATGCCTTTGCAGAAAAACTTTCTTCTTGTTCTCAAGCTGCTTCCCATTGCTTTCTCCACTGACCAGAAGATTTTAATTTAAACTCTAGGTGTGAATGTGGTTCTGAAGAAAACTGGTATGGGCACTTTGGATACCAGAGAAGCATTGTTTGATTGACTTTGAGATAGGAATAATGAAAGTGTGGCTCTCATGCAATAGAGATTTAAACTAAATATTCATGGCTATATAAATAGTGGTCACAAGACTCATGTGACATCTGAATATCAAAAGCTTTTATTTCTTGTCTCAAGCCAGTTTTTGACAAAGTCTGGAATTTCCTGCATGGGAGACTGGAGGTATGTAGCTGTGTGGTATGCGATCAACATGGTGAACAATACTTTGATTCAGTAACAAAGGGCATCTGTTGGAAACTCTTCTTGGAAGAACAATGGCAAACCCTGGTTAACGAGTAGAAGAAACTGAAACAGCAAGTAAATAAATGATGGAGAAAGGAAGCTCCTTTTCTGCTTTTGAAATAGCCATTTTTGCAAGTTTTGAGCCTGTGCAGCTGAAGGATTATAACTGCTCCTATCATTTTGGCTGGTGCTTGAATGGATAAATGGCTGCACACCTTCAGATTAAAAAAGATTTACAGTGCCATCAACAAGTAACTTTCATGAAATCCCTTTTTGAAGAGCTCCCAGGCTGAGCCCTTCATAAAACCTTTCAGCATGGTGGACAGGGTTGCCCAGTGGTCACCTTCTATAAGTGCCATGTGGCTTCTATGCTCTTTCGACCAGCACCAGGATCGTCTCCAGCCAGCAGATACATGCATGTGTGATACATGTGCAGGTTTTATTCAGGGGCGCTTTGGAGCTGCTGGAGAAACCACCTCCCTTCTGCAACACTTAATTTCTTTTTCCTGACCTTGATCTTCACATTTCTGTCTTCCAGGAGGTTTTGTCTGGCAGTCACAGGAGGCTTGTCCTGCCTCAGCATAAGGCAGGCCACAGTTTGCAGCCCTTTGTAGCAGAGTGACTGATCTTTTCCTCATGTCATGCTCCTCTGAGCTGTGGTGCTGCTGTGTTACAGCACTGCAAAGCTTGTGTTGCTTGGTGTTTGCTGGGTGAGTGTGAGCAGTGGGGAAAACAGAACCCAGAAGTCAGGGTGGTACTGAGGCCACATAAGCCTCATTATCTATCTTTATACTTGGGGGTGGGGGGAAGTTATGGGCCATTGTTGTGTGCCAGTAGTGTTTGGTCATTCATGAGGCTTCACTTCATGGCCAAGGATCACTTGACTGAAGCCCTGTGCCCAGCTGAGGCCCAGCATATCTCAGTGGCTGAGCACAGGCAGGAGGGTTGGGTGATGAAGGCATTTTGTTTTGCAGTTGTTTTCCTTGGGAAAGGCATTTATTTTAAAGTTACACTCAATCCTTCTGGCAGCTTCTGCATCACATCCCTGATTTAGTGGCTGGCCAGCACATATGATATGAATCCTCTCCCTTGTACTTTGGGCTTGTTTGGTTCCTGTTACAGGTGGGAAGCTCAAGACCCTGACCCAGAATGAGTATAGGTGCCATGTTTTCCATGTGAGAGGCCAGGCTGACCACAGTTCACATATCAGAATGGCTCCCTGCCATGATTTCACACTCTGTAGGAGAAATTTAAAATTCATTTGTCTGTTATTTGTGAACATACAAGCCACGTTATTTGTGAACATACAAGCCAAGTGAATAGTACCACAGTAGTACTTCCTTCCCACATCCTGCACTATACAGACTTCTTGTTGGCCTGAGGCAGCTTGGTGGTGATCCCAGGGACTAAAAGTCCTTGGTTTTGACATCAGATATTCAAAAAATAAGTACAGAGAGCAGCTCCCTTTTCTCAAAAATGAACAGTTGTGTACATGCCTTCTCAGCAGTCAGATCCGATGCAATGAAGCGGGAGCCCTATGACAAAGAACTGGGCTGCTTATTTAATTACTACAGTATATAATCAACTTTCTGTTTTGAGGAGTAGCTCATTGGCTTGTAAGATATCTTTCCAGATCACTTGCACTTGTGGGGTTTTTGGGAGTTGTTAGGGGGTGGGTTTTTTTGGTTTTGTTTGGTTTGGTGAGGTTTTTGTGTCTTTCTGGTTTTGGGGTTTTTTTTGTTGCTGTACCACATTGAAGTGTGATAAGGAACTTCAGGCCTGATTTGGGAGAGATGCTCCCAGCTCTAAAGTGCTTACGCAGATCACTGAGACCTGTCTTAGCATGCAGTTTTGATGAGGAGATAAATGTAATTTGGAAAGGAGGTTTCCATGAACATCATATTTCCTAAAAAGTGTATTTGGAATGCTTTTATGATGTGGTGTGCTGGTCTTGACTGGGATACAATTAATGTTCTTCGCAGCAGCCAGTATAGGACCACGTTTCGGATTTCTGCTAGAAATAGTGTTGATAACTCAGGGATGTTTTCATTACCTCTGAGCAGTGTTTGCACAGAGCCAAGGCCTTTTATGCTCCTCACCCCACCAGTGAGGAGGCTGGGGGTGCGCAAGGAATTGGGAGGGACACAGCCAGGACAACTGACCCCAGGGCCATCACATACGGTATGGTGTCATGCTCAGTATACAGAGCAGGGGGAAGAAAGAAGGGGTGGACATTGAGTGATGGCATTTGTTTTTCCAAGTCACTGTTACACGGGATGGAACTCTGCTGTCCTGGTGATGCCTGAACATCTGTCTGTGATGGGAAGTGGGAACGAATTCCGTGGTTTGGTTTGCTTTGATTGTCTGTGTGGCTTTTGCTTTCACTATTAAACTGTCTTTATCTCAGCCCATGAATTTTCCCTTCTACTCTTCCAGTTTCCTTCCCCATCCTGCTGTGGGGGGAGGAAGCAAGCGGCTGTGTGGGGCTGAGTTGCTGTCCAGGGTTAAACCATGACACATGAGTGCATTTTGATGAAAAATTGTTAATCTTCAAGCTTGTTCTGAGTTTTCACTTGTTAGCTTATGCAAACAGGCCAGTTCAGACAGAGGAGTAAAATCATCATGTCCCTTTACCTTGCTGAACTGAGATACGAAAAAAAGCCTTTTCATGTGCAATAATTTTCTTATTGTTAGTGTCTCAAGTAAGTTAAGTCCCCAGTTCCTGACACAAGCAGTTTTGACTTCCTGGGTTTGTTGGAAAAGCTCCACTTTGGGACCAGGCAGCACTGTGGGTGCAGGCAGAGACATGCACCCAGTGAGCCAGGCAGGGAAGCTGCACTCTACTCTTTTGCGACTTCCTCAGGGCTGTTTTTGCTCCTTCAGCAGCATGAGTTTGCAGTTGGAAAAAACTGCAGATGAACATCTAGCAGCGGTTAAATCCAGCAAAACTGCAGGAAATACACTGGCATGTGAGCTTCAGCAGATTAACTTCTGTTTTGTTCTTGACTTGAAAGCTATACAGTTTCTTACTGAAGTGCTTCCCAGGGCATGTTGCATACAAAGGTGTATCAAACAAATCTCCTGAGCTTTCTGCATTTTCAGAGTCATGGAACTCTGTTTTCAGCTTTCAGCAAGTTTTCTTGGTAGCTGGGATGAGAAGTGAGGTTAACACAGGAATGTCCTTCCTCATCCGGTGGCCCTGTGGTGTGATCACTCTGCACTTGCAGCATTAGCCACCTGGCTCCATCCCAAGTATTACTGTCATGAGCTTATATTTGGGGATGAGGGTGAGCTTTACAAGCAGAAGGCTCTGAGAAGTTCCCTCAAGCATTGCTGCATCAGAAGAGGACTGGGGCAAGGTGCCTGGCTGCCATCACTGCCTTGAGTGGCTCAAGTGTCTGCTGCCAGGTGACCTGGTCCAAGGGACCCAGACTGCTGGGTCTCGGAATCTGTGTTCAGTCTTTACTGTGATGCCTGTGCTGTTTTGTGGGCTTGGTTTTGAGGATGGGTAGAATTTGTTGGTTCTTTTCTTTTTCTCCACATTGTCAAATCAGAAGAGTTTTGATACCTCCAAATCTTTCACCAAAAGACAGTTTTTAATCCATAAATTAAACCAACTCTCCTTTCCAAAATATTTCTCAGCAAGGAATTTGCTGCCTACTACAATGAATCCAGTTTCATTGATGGGATTTTCAAAGGAATGAGATCAGTGTGAGCCCTTACTGGCCAAGTCTGCAGTCAGGCAGCCTGTCCTCTCTGTCCTCTGAAACTGGAGAACCTGGTGGGAAACTCTCTTGTTACCTAGTAGAGCTATTCAGTTAATTAGCAGGAGATGAAGTACACCAAACAATCTGCTATGCCAGATGGATGCTTCAGTGTTAATTTATGTTCTCAAAATAACTGGACATAGATGTGCTCAGCACCATGACCTAGATCTTGCTTTTGTTGAACTCAGTGGTAAAAATTATGTTGGCTTTAGTGATCCAAGTGCATATTTCTTCAAGAAAAATGTATTTTGGCATCGAACAGTAACAGTAAAAATGAAATGAATAAAAGCTGTCCAGAGCAGTGGACTTTACCTTCTAACACAGGGGCACATTGGTGAAAAAATGAAGTTTTGTTTTTATTTCCCCAGAGCATTTCTATTATACAAGAAATACATTATATTGCATTTCTATTATACAGGAGCATTATATTATACAAGAAATAAGTAATTTGGTTTGATTTTGTTTTTTCTGTTTCGTTCCTATGAATAACTTCTTATGTGTCTTCCTAAGAGAGTTGGAACTAAAGCCTAGTCTTTAGTTAAGTTAAGCTGTATGTTGCTTTCTTTTTGAAAGCCTCATGAAGAAGACCAAAAGAAAAAAGCAGTTAAGTTAAAAAAAGTCGTGGTGATGGCTTATTCTACCACATTTAATTTTTAATGAAGAAGGCTTACTACAGATTTCCTTCCATATTTTTCTTCTGTTCTTTCGTTTTGTTGGGGTTTTTCTCTTTTCCATTCAGCTTCTGTTGGGGTTTTAGGAGTTCTCCTTTTGTTTTTCTTTTTCTCTTAAAGAATTTGTCCCCATACATGTTGCTAAGAGACAAATTACTGAGTACTTAAGAGAGACAAAAGACCTGGCCACAGGGAGAGGGGTCCAGATGCCCTCTTTTACCTAGGATTTTTTTTTTGCTTGTGTAGGGCGGAGGTGCCGCGAGATTTGAACAGGGAAAAAGGGGGTGGGTACAGCAGCTAGCCCTCCTGTTCTCTCGGCATTCGGAGGGAGGGGAGAGAGGCTGCGTCGCCGCCGCGGGGTCCTGCCTTCTGACACCTTCCTTCTACCATGAGTGGAGCTTGCTGGCTGGAGCAACCGTTTGCACTGGGACCCTATATAACACCCTACCTCACTAAAAGAGGGACCTTTTTCACCATCTGCTTGGGTGCCTCAAGGGACCCCGGGACCCCAAGCCCGCCTTTCCCTGCCCCTCTGGGAGCCGGGCCGCCACTGCCCTGCCCCCACCGTTCTTTTGCCGCTGCTCCAAGCCTTCGCTGCACTGCAGCTCCTCACCCCCTGCCTGCAGAGACATCCCAGGGTTCCCACTGCAGCTCCGGAGCTCCATACATCTCGCCTACCACCTGGGATTTTGTGCTCATCCCTGCTGTTCCAGCTGCTGTTCCCGGGGGTCCTGCTGGGGCACCGGGATCGGCTGCCCAGGGGTTTGTGAAGCCTTTCTCCCATCTCCTCCCGGCCCGGCCAAGCCGCCATTACCGCGTGCTCCCCGAGCTCGCTCTGGAGCGCCCCCTGCAGCCGCGGGGGAACCATCGCACCCGCCCTGCCCACCGGGAGCCGCCAGCGCCCCTGCCGGCCGTGAGCGGAACTGCACCAAAGGGGAACGTGCCCGACAGCCGAGAAGGCTGCACTGGGTTCTGGCTCTGTTTGTTGTTACTGCCATAGTTATTGGTGTTTTGTTTGCCTTCTTATACATATATATAGATATTCTTATATATACATTTATATATATATGTATTAGTAAAGAACTGTTATTCCTATTCCTCATGTCTTTGCCTGAAAGCCCCTTAATTTCAATATTATAATAATTTGGAGGGAAGAGGGTTACGTTTTCCATTCCAAAGGGAGGCTCCTGCCTTCCTTAGTAGACATCTGTCTTTCAAACCAAGACAGCTTCTCATACCTAGCAGTTGATGTGCCCGACAGATCTTTATGAACTACCTGTTGGAGAACCACAGAGCTCACTGACAATCTGGAGTCAGGCTTCAATGGGATACTGAACACTATTCCTGCTGGCTGGAGAGAGAATATGGCCCACCGTGGGGAGAGCTTGCAAGTGAGTTTTGGGGAGCTCTGGGTCATGTCAGTAGTTCACCCACATTTTGTAAAAGGCAGTGGATTTGTTCTGTCATGCTCATGCAAGGAGCCAGGTGTTTACTAAAGGTATTATTTGTAAAGCTGGAGAAGAGACAGGCCCTGGAGGATGGAAGAAATTTGCATTTTTCTGCTTTTGTCTTTTTCACTGAAATTCAAGATATTGATGGTACATCTTACAGTTTTTAGCAATGAAAATAAGCTTTCTACACTGACCTTTAGCTGTGTTGAGATGAATTTTTCATAGTTATCTACAGGATAAATTGTGTAATCAAAAAGCCAATTCAAATCTCCATTAGTATGCTTTAAAAATATAGCACTATTTGGTATGCATGGACTGACCTCACAAGCTTCAATTCTATTTTCAGGGTTTAACCAAAACACTGAATTACTTTTACCTTTGTGATACTGTAAGGATTGTTTTTAATTAAGTGAAGTGTTTTAACAGGCTCTAATTGGTTTTTTAGCAAATGTGTCTAACACTTGAGAGAGGGGCTGGTTCTAGGAACAAGACAATGCTGTCTTGCCTCATTTATCTGACAGGCAAATATTCCTTGAGGATCAGGGAGGGAGAGGTTATTGATGACTTACCTCTTATTACAGCCATGCGCAAATCCGAGAATACTTGTGCGCGAACTGCAGGGAAGAGATGATGTGTACAGGTTAAATGCTCTGATCCTCACTTGTGCTGTAGGAGCAGCTTATTCCCACAGTAAACAGTGCAAAAAGCAAAGGCTGAATTTGAGCAAGTGTGGTGGGCTGACCTTGGCTGACACAAAGTACCCATCTAGCCGCTCTATTGCTCGCCTTCCCAGCTGGACAGGGGAGAAAAAATAGGGTGGAAAACAACTCATAGGTTGAGATAAGGCGGTTTACTAAAGCAAAAGTTTGCATGTGCACAAGCAAAGAGTAAAATCAGTTATATTCCCTAGTTTGTACCAGCAAGCATTTTCTGGCCACTTCCGGGGAAGCAGGGCTTCAGCACACATGGTGGTAGCTTGGAAAGACAAACGTCTTAAATAATGCATGCCCCCCTTCCTCCTCGTTTTCTTAGCTCTTTTATCTGAGCTAATGTCATATGGTCTGGAATATCCCTTTGGTTAATTTGGGTCAGCTGGCCTGGTTGTGTCGCCTCCAGGATCTTGCCCAGCTGCAGCACCTTTTTGGGGGGACTGCTGAGGAGACAGTGCTGATGCTGTGCCAGTGCTGCTCAGCAACAGCCAAAACACTGGTGTATCATCAAGACCTGTCCACCTCCCAATGCAAAGAAAGCACAGCACTCTGAGGGCTGCTGTGGGAAAATGAACTCCATCTCAGCCAGACCTAATACAGCAAGTCATTAGCTCAACTCATTCTTACTCCCTGATGTACTCTCAGCCTACTTTTAAGGTTATACTGAAGCCTAAATATATATTTCCCTGAAGAAACATGCCATAAATAATAAACTATTTCTTCACCAAAACAACACCAGAAGTTTAGTACTTTTTAAAACAAGGCAATGGATGAACTTAAGGGAGGTCAAAGCTACTGCAGAACAACCTGTACCTGAGTCTTCCTGCCAGGCCTGTGCAGTCTGGCATGGCCCAGAAGGTGGGCGTGGGCCATACAGTGACTGAGCTCCCTTCATGGGGTATGTTCCAGTGTAAGGAGATCAGACCAGAGAACAGTGCTGGGCCCTTTCCTTACCAGAATACATGTGACCCAGAGTGTGGTGAGGAAACCTAGGTTTTCTTAGCACAGTGCAGCTTTTAGGAGACTTCAAAGGAGGATCCTTGGCTCTTCCCATAGTAATGTTGGGAGAGGGAAAGGAAGCCAGCTGCTTTTTTATAGATCAAATTGCAAGAAAACTTGAGTTACTGTGCTGTTGTATTTATTACCAGGGACAGTGGGGTGGTGTGAAGTGTAAACAGACATGCATTGCAGATGACGGCTGGAAGTCTCTTTTTGTATACAGTCTGACTGACTGAGTGGCATCTAGATAATTTTAAGAAATGATCCCTTCCGTTTACTATGGTATTATGTTCTCTGTCTCCCAGACCAAGCAGTCTATAGCAGTTATGCTTAATGCACAATCCTTCAAAGCCGTGTGCAGCCTTCTGATCTGCTGCACCGCAGGGCCTGCAGACTGTGCAAGGGGAAAATGGGCTGTGTGCATTGAAACACAGAGTAGTTTATGGTGGTCCTATCAGAGTGTATTAAGAGTTTTAGAAGCTTTTAGAAGTGCCCCAATAAAAACAAATACTGTATTTGAGACATAATGACTGTAGCAACATTGCTTAAATGTGTAACAACATATCTGGGGGGGGGAGTAAGAATTACACGGGTTGTTGTCTTGGTTTGAAAGACAGGTGTCTACTAAGGCAGGAGCCTCCCTTGGAATGGAAAATGCAACCCCCTTCCCTCCGAATTATTATAAATTTGAAATTGAGGGGCTTTCAGGCAAAAATATGAGGAATAGGAATAACAGTTCTTTTACTAATATATATATATATAACAAAGCAATAATACAAAAACACTGGTTTAACCTGACAGAGTCAGGGTACGACCTGACACCCTGCTGGGCAGGGTGGTGGTAGCAGTCCGATTAGGTGATAGCTGCAGTTCTCTTTGAAGTGGTTCTGTTGAAGCGGTGATCTTGTAGAAAAAGTCTGGTCCTCCTCAGAAGGTCCAGTGGTGGTTGTGTAGCTCTTGTCCTCTGGGAATCCAGTGGAAAAAGGCTGCTTGTGCTGTTCCAAACCCCAGACTATATCCAGGTGGGAATGCTTGGCTCCTTCCCCTGGGTGGAGCTTCTCACAATGGGATGGTGAGTCACAGGGCAAGGCACTGATGGGCCCATGAACAGGAGATAGTCCGGAGGGAGGAGGCAGGGAACATTGCTGCACCTGGTTTCAACAGCTCATGGGGATGGTAATAGAATACACTGTAACCCAGGACAGTTGTTCAGTACACAGGTAGGAAAAATTGCTCTCCTTATGTGTCTCCTCTGTGGCTCAGCTGGGTTATTGTCATAACTAAATAATTTTGTACCAAAAAGTAGCCATTTTCTCCCACTGTAACTTTAAATACTGATTTGGAGGTGGAAAGGCAGCGCTGAGATGCCTGTGGCATTGTCATGCCCGTGATTTCTCCCAGCACAGGAGGCAGAGTCCCTGGCATAGTCTGGAATGCAGCATCCGCTCTGCTCCCAGCAGCAGCCTGGGGGGTGGTGCCAGCCTGTGCTGCTGCTCTCTAGGATCTGTCCGCCAGCAAAAAGTGAGACACTTCTAGCATTCCTTGGGATGGGAACTTGGACTCCTGCTTTTTCTCTTTTTTTTTTTCAATTTTTACTTCCACGATAGTAGATGTACTTAGTGGAAACAAACCTGTGAGAGTTCGGAAGTGTCTATGTAGCCTTCCTGGAGGGAGCAGCCGCCTTGGCACAAGGAACTTGTCTGGACTGAATGGAGAAATGGTGGTGGCAACAGCTGGGCTTTGTCTTTGGGCTATAAACAAGGACTCGCAAGTAGGTTGTAGAAGGGAGAGCTTGGGTTAGCCTTTGAGCTGAGACTTGGTTTCTGCAATTTAGTTTCAGTACTGCCACAGCTGCTTCACAGGTTTCAAGCGCAACAGACCTTCTTTAGGCAGTGAAAACCTTCTTCAAGCCAAGTAGTGGTATTTTTTGCCTTAATTTCTCTGACTCCTTTTCTTATCCACAAAGCAGATAAATGTGCTTCTATCTTTAACCTTTCCTGCTGAGTCTGTCTAGATAAGAAAGTTGCTAGTGGTATAGTCATGGCTTTGTATACATGTGGGACACTTCTCCCAGTTTGCCAGGTTGTCATCCTCCAGCCTTAGAGCATCAACAGTAAGCCAAGCCAAGAAGGCAGCTGCCTTCAGCACAGGGTTCTTGCAGTGCTGCTGATGTCCCTGGTCGTTTAGATTTGTGTGTTTTCCCCTTCTTTCTAATTATGGCTGATACTGCTCAGCAGCTGTAGTCTGAGAAGGAGAGTGGTAAGCGTTGTCTCTGCAGCTGACACCCACCTGGTGCCTTGCTATGTGTCAGCAAAGGCCTGTTGCTAGCTGGGGTAGAGCTTGCCTTCAGTTGACCGAAAGGTTTTTTGGAGTTACCCAGTAGATAACACCCTGAAAGTGCACCAAAACCAAACCAAACAAACAAAAAACCAAACCAAACAAAACAAAAAAAAGAAGAAGAAGAAAAAAAGTATTTACCTGGTTTCTGTGGCAGGAACTAGCTGGCAAATGACCAAGAATTTGTGAGGAGGGCTTCCCTGAGGATTGGGATCTGCCATAGTGAAAAGCCCCCCGCAAAAGAATGCTTGGGTCTGTTCTGGGTAGGTGATACTGTCCTGACTCCTGGTCCTAAATTGCCTGTTGTGTGCCAATATGTGTTTTGTAGTTTTCCCACATCTGTTTGCAAGGAATTCTGGATGTGCTGGTTTCACAGGAACCTGCTAGGTGCCCAGTCTGGGAGAGCATCAGAAAATGGTCTTGGGAACTTTTCTTGTCGAGAGTCCTTCATCCTCCATCTCCTGAGACCCAGCTCCATTGTGATACTGGCACTGAAAGAGACCTGGACTGAGTGATGGTCTTTTGGACCTTAGGGTATAAATTTCAGAATTCGTTTCACAATTTATCACTCTTCTGATTCTGCAGTAAAGCCTGCTTTGTTTTTTAAATAAACAAAAAAATAAAGTCTCATGACTCTGTTTCCATGGGTCACTGTCCCAATTCAGGAGCTCTTGAATTTACTTGATAGCTGCTTCCCATTTCCATTTCCAGTGGTGGGAGTGCAGCATCATGGTAGGAGGATTGTACTCTGTGGAGCAGATACGGGAGTGAAGGGGTGGGATGTCTGAGTTGAGCTCAGATGTGGCATCTAGAATAATGTTAAGCCTGACTCTGATCTGGTCTCTGGAAGTAGGTTTTATGCCTGTTTTCATGTGTGAAGATTAAAGTGATGAAGTTAAGGACAATTTACACCTGTTTGCTTCAGGGAGATGTTGAAGATCTTTTTGTAAAATCCGTTCTCATACAGTGCATGTCCTGAATTGCTGAGTGTCAGGAAGTGATGGGAAACAGGCTAGTGAAAGGCCTGGTGCATGATGCTGCATTGTTGCTGGGGAAGGGGGGGGGGGCGAGGTGTTGGCATTTGGAGCCCCATTTTCCTCTGGCAGCAACAGACAAATTATTCCCTGCTCTGGTGATTGCAGGCTATTTGCCAGCATAGAGCTTTATACTGAAATCTTTGGGCCGGCATGCAGTAATTGGTCGGCTTTTAATTTCTTTCCTTTTTTTAAACAGTATTTCAAATAGTGCAGCTTTGCCATGGGGTTATAATTGCATAAGCCATAGAAATGTACTTCAATGACCAGTCAAATTACTTTGTTTTTTCCAGTAGTTTAAGCTTGCCATTTATTAAGTTGTTGAAGGAATATAATTGAAATTCATTGGGGAGTTTAATTTCATCAAGCCCTCTATAGCGTCATGCTTTTTCTGTGTCTTTGTGCATTTGGGTTGCCTGTAAATGGCTCATTCACTTTCATAAAGAAATCAGCACAACTGTGCAGCTGTGTAAGGAGCCAGCCCCTGATCCCTGCCCCATGCTGCTCAGCATGCTGAAGTATTGACATAAACATGTGCAGAAGTGGCCTCTAAGTATTTCAGTTGATAGAATATTTTTATATTTTTATTAATTTTACTGCAGTCCTTTATTCTACTTTTGAGCATAAACAGACACCTGAGGTCTAATATAGTCCAGAAGGTTTTAACTACTGCTCTGGGGATGCTCCTGTCACGCTGACTGTTGCTGGGAGATGGCTGCTGCCCTGCAGCCCTGTCAGGCTTTATGGTCAGCAAGACACTCGCTTGCTTTTTCTCACTTTAGGACTTTTCAGCTCTGTAGTGCACAGTTCCCAAATGGGAGGCTTGCCTGCTGGTTCTGTGTCAGGTTGATCTAGGGTCTGCCCCCAGCTTAGTGTGGAGGGCTTAGCCAAAAACCAGTGCTTTGCACTGCAGAGTCCTCTACAAGGAGTGCTTGGTCCCCTGCTACATCCCGCTTTCCTGCACAGCCCTGGGTTCTTCTCTGTGTGTGACACAAGACCCTGCACTATGTCCCCCTGTCAGCCCCTGTCATTTACCTTTCTTCCCAACATGTAAGTTGTGAGGCCAAATGATGCTTTCTGGCACTCCGAAACTGAGGAGGAGGAGTCAGGGGACTTGTGCTTCTTAGATGTGGCAGGCCTCCTCCACTGGGATTTCTATAACCAGCAAATCCAGGGAGGAGTTAAAGCACTGCTTGTCTGATCTGAAGACATGAACTAGCAGGAACCTTCTCCACCAGCTCCTGCTCTGCAGAAAATACTGTCTTGACATTACAGCCTGAATGGAGATCTGCCGTCTGTCATTGTGTGGCTGTCCCGGATTTTAGGTGTGGTGGCTCTGGTGGTGTCCAGGACATTGGTGTGCTCCTTGTGCGTGCTGCCTTATCTACTGCCACTCAGTATGCGCTCACCGCTATCCCCATGGAAACGCAGCCACTCTTTTTTCTATGCATGATAGTGCCTAACCTGGATTTTCATGCTTTTGGCAGTCTTGTTCCTTAAACCAGTGACTTTAGCTGTGAAAGGTGAGCATGTGGGGAAGGACCTGGTTACAGAGATATGGGCTCTTGCTTTAATTCTTTCACTAATGGGCTTCAGGTACTCAAGTTTTCACTCTGGCCCTTTTAAGTGGGGCGGGCAGAAGGATGAACACTGTTAATGGGTTCAGTTCTGCTCCACAGTCTGAGTTGCAGACTTGGGGGAAGGGTTACTGTGTTACTATGTGGGTTTTTTTGCATAAGTTGGACTTTTGAGTGATAATGAGAATTACTCTCTGGTTTGACTGATTTGGTCCTCGCTGCTTTCCTCATTGTCTGGCACCTCTGCAATTCCTCACTTGAAAAAAACAGGCTGACAGGCTGTTAGCATGGGCTGAGCCCAGCAGGACATACATGCTTCTCTGCAGTGTGGTCTCTCTGCCTTTTCTTTTAATTAAACTTCAGCATCTTCTGATTGTTTTCTAGTGATTGTGCTCCACTTTGTTGAACCCATCTTTGACAAGGCTCAGCCTGTTCTGTTTGCACCAGAGCTTCTGTGCTTTTTGGCAGTGTCGTAATGCCAGTTCTTCTCAAACTTTTTTTCTGAGGCAGATGTGAAAGGGAGCTCAGAGAGCAGAGACTGGCCTAAGATCACACAAGAAAACATAGAATAATACTGCAGGCAGCTATGAATTCTCAATTTTGATCTATAAAACGTGGCAGGGGAAGTATCTTCCTTGAGTCTTTTAAGGGTAAGTGCATCAAGGGCAGTTCAGAGAATAAGGTATGTAAGTTCTGGTGACCATATAAAAACATTGTATTTCAGGCTTGGGGATGCTACAGACTCCCTAGATTCTTGTCACCTCAAAAGATCCAACAGTTGTGTGTCTGCTGTAGCTGCAATTAGAGTAAGGTGGATTTTAGGAATGTGTTTTGTTTGAGGCTACTGCTTTAAGCACACTAGCAAAACTGTCTTCTAGGTCTGTGCAGAACAGAGGGGAAATTTGGAGGGGGGGTATGCAATACCTTGAAGTTTTCTGCTTACTTAGTAACTTAGGCTTGATTTACACATCTGAGATGCAGGAAAAAACGGAATTAAATACTCAGAGATGGTTGGGGGTGGAGGGAAGGGCTTGCTAAGCAGCCTTTTCCTCTGTAAAGTAATATCTCTACATCAGTTACAGGGAGATTTGTTGCACCGTTTAGAACAATGCTACAGTTAAATCGTGCTTATGATGAGCCTTGTGAGGTCAGGGATGTGAACACAATGAAGCTGTTCCTCTGTTCCATTCTATGCAGGTGTTTTTTTGGGAATGTTGATAACCAGGGGGATCCCGGGCCACCCATGGCTGGGTTGCAGTGGCTTTGTGCTGTATGGCTTTATCTACTGGAATGTTTGAAATCAGGAATAAAATTCTAATGTGTGAATGTTCAAATTACCACTGAGTTAGCACTGAAACACTGAATAGGTTGTTTCTACAGGGGTGCTGAGCCATTGCAGCTCCAGCTGCTTGCAGCAGGAATTACCGGTAGCTCAGCACTTTGGAAGCTGCTGAAGGACTTGCAAGCAGATGTAGATGACTGCCTCTATAGGCAGTGAAGTTGAAAATACTGGCCTCAATTTCCATGGCAAAGGAATATAAATAAATAGCAAGAAATTAAGCAGGATGGAGAGAGGGAGAAGTTCATGATAGCCATAAATGTTATGGGAAATTAATTCTTTCTTCATAGCTATTCTTAGAGTAGCAAATCAGCCAGTGTGAACTCGCACTAGTGTTAAATCACTCATGGTGATTTGATGCTTGGGAGTTGAGTGCAGCTGGCTGGTAGCTTCGTATTGCAGTGATCTTATTTGATGGGACTGTTCCAGCCCAGTGAATCACAAGCTTTTGCTTCTTATTTACCCCCATGTCCCAGGTCTGGCCAGGACAGGGTTAATTTTTGCAGTAGCCAGGAGGGGGCATGGTCAGCACGTGGAAATTATTCTAATACCACCTCACCATTGCAGGGGAGGTGGAAGGGGTCCCCTGGGGGTCTGGCAGCAATCAGGTATTGCTGGGCTCTGTGCGGTGACCAAATCGCAGATGAAACGTTTGCCTCCCTTGTACCCTGTTACTAATATTATTGCTGTTACTGTTCATTTCCTTACTTCACTGCTGTTTTCAGTAAATTTTTCTTATCTTAGCCCCTGATCTTTACCTTTTGTGCCTCCAGTTCTCCTCTCCAGCCCCCTGCAGGGTTGGGGGGAAGGTGTGAGCAAGCAGTGCATGGTTTGGAAACACTAAATTGGGGAATACCATTCCTAAACTACAACACCCCACCTCCACAATGGCCTAATCCTCTTATCATTTAAGTTGGTGACAGAATTCTTGTTCTCCATGTGCACAATAAAGTTACTAAGAATGTATCCTTTCTTACCTTTGTGTTATCCTGCAAGAACTGTTCTGATTGAGTTTGCAGTAGGGAGAGACTCCCAACTTTTGGTCCCTTGTGTCAGACAGGACTTTCCCTGTTGAATTCACCCAGAGCACAGATCTGCAGAAAACATGTTGTTAACTAGTAGTGGGGCAGTTCTGATCTTGCAGGGCAGTGAACCCTTCTCACTGTAAAAAGTAATAGGGCTTTTTACCTGGAGACTGGCTTGATACTGCCCTGCTGGGACTATCATGTGTGCCAGCACAGTGTCAAATATGAGCAAGATGGGGCTAGCAGGAAACCTGGAGTTTTAGAGAGCACTGCCTGCTCCTGGCATATCTGAGGGAGAAAGTGTATAGGTGAGCACTTGGTAATATAATAGTCTTTGTTCTAAAGCAGCAGTATCCTCAGAAATGCCACAATATATGCCTTATTTTCCTCTTTTGAAAGCTGAGAGGCGGACAGTTGGATGTATTGGGAGCACAAGACAATGATTCTCAGTGTGAAGGCTAAGTCTGGCACTACAATGAGGTACAATAGAGCATTATAATTTCTATTAAAAATGCAATAGTTAAATTTTAAAGCCATAATTGAATATACTTGTAAATGCTTATTGCATCTACTGCCATTTTCTCTTCTCCCCTTCTTGTTTGTTTTTTTGCCCATTGCTCTGCTTTTTGCATGCAAGTGCATAATTCTCTCTGCAGGCTTTTTTTCAGCACATACAGCTGTGAGTTGGCCTGCACATCAGTCTTCTCTTACCTAGGGAAATACTTCAGCTCATGTAGATCTGTTCCTTCCATCAAGAGAGTCATCCTCTTCAGACACCTTCAGGTCATTTAAAAGAAAGAAATATCTTCAAGCGCTTTTCCAGAATCTTCACTGCTAACTGAATATTCCCTCAAGGAATTATTTGGTAAATGATAAAAGCAGTGCCGTGGATGTGGAAATGCTCATGAATGGTCAAGCACAGGAATGGGTTAGTTGTTCTGTGAGGACATACTAGCATTTGCTCTCTCGCCTCCTTGCTCTTTCAGTAAATTTTTCTTTTTTTGGATAAGATAAGAACTAGGGCTGTTGAATTAGACTTGGTTCTGGTTGAATATAAACAAGAAGCTATTTTCTCCACATACACACAGGAATTGGCATCTTGGTTTTGAGTTGTGGTGTAATGCTTCAGAACCCTTCGCCACACCTGTGAAGTCTAGCTGAGTTGCTTCATTTAACAAGGGCTTTTTTTATTTTTTTAAATGGCATGTGATTACATAAAAACTTCATCTGTTTTTAGGTACATCAGCATCAAGGCAGTCATTTGATAATCGGAAAACTGTACAAATCTGATAGCGTGGCACAACAGCAAATTGCTGCCATTTGGTGGAAGCATAGTGGGGAGCGTTGCTTTCACTGCTGCTGCCTCGCTTCTGTGCCAGCAATTTCTAAGTTGTTGGGACAGGATGGAAGCTGTCTGAACACACGAGGGACAATAAAATGCCAACAGTCTCTGTGATTAACTGGATATCTTTGTACTTGGTTCTTGTTTAATAATACACAAAGGCTATGCTTCTCTTGCTTCTTCTCTGCATGTTGAAATTGTCTGATGCCTAAAATATGACCCTTTATGTGTAATCTTGCCTTTGTGTTTGTAACAGGAATTAAGTTGGTGACAGTATTTGATCCAAACTGTGGGCTTCTGACCTGTGTCTGACCTTTTATTTCTTTTTCTAGCGGCTGAGGCAACTGATATTATTTAAGTTGGTAATAATATCTGAAGCAGGCCTGGAAATATCTGATAAATGGCTTCATTCTTTTGATAAAAGAGTGAGGCAGAGAAAAGTAGAGCTTAGTGTAAAGTTTATTAAATGGCAGAGCACATTTAATCTTCCCACCCTGCAAATTGAAGCCAGAATCCACTTGTAATCAACAGTGTCCCCACAGCATCACTAAAAACTGATTTGTCTTTGCCACAGCTGATTGGTTTTTTCCTTCTCAGATGGACATAATGGGTTGTTTGTTCTTTCTCCTTGGACATCTTAATAATACGTGTACAAACTCACCTACCTCTGTGCTTCAAAATCATGGAAATCAGCAAGTTGCACAGCTACCCTTTTTGACAGTATGGCAGCATGCTGTAAGTGCTACTATTCATTAATATGCATTGGCAACTGCTTGTGTTTGAAATTAAGTATTCTACAGCTTCCAGTTAAATGACAGATGAACATAAAGAAGTTGCATCTTGAGGGACAGGTATGTGAACACTTAGAACATGTACATGAGCTCTCATATGCCCACTGTTGACCACTTCTCTCTTTATTACTTTCCTCATGCCTTGCGTTCAGTGCACTTCATTTTATTGAACTTTAAGGATGATTGCAAACTTCATGAGAGCTAAATTAAAGTCTTGAATAGATAGGTTGTCATAAACTACTACCCGAGTTGTAATAGTAGCAGCAGAACCAATAATGTGTTACCCCAAATTGCATATATTTTTTATCTTCTGGCTTTTCTTCATGATTTTAGTGCTTTGCCATTTCTATTGGTGATATCATCGATTATCATCTGAAAAATAAAATAAATTGGCTCGTTTACTGATGCTGGGTGAAAGACTTGCCTGTGAATTTATAGTGTTCCCCACAGATGGTAAGCTCAGAGGTACCCGAGATGTTGATGTGGGTTTTTTGTACTTGAATTTTTCACTGTAAAAATGGATGGAAGACAACAAACAGCCCAAAATACTGCATTGAATACATGTTGAAGCCATAAGCTGCATCTAGGAGTCCCAAGTCCCAGTGCTGCAATTTCCATTAGATTTCTTCTGTTACTTGCAGGTAGAGATCCAGGCTCATCCTGGCAGTTTAAACAACCATGAGCACCTACATACACACTTCTACTCCTGCAGCTGTTTCAGTTTTCGCTCCAGCTTTCTTGGACACGTTGTTTTTATCTAGGCAGAAATTTAATTTAGTATTTGCCTGTTCCTGTGCTTGAGGGAAAAAAGCCTTTCCAGTCATAGACATAAAGCCGGGGAGGAGTGCAAGAGTGAGCACTGCATTCTTATTTTGTGGGGCTGTTTTCTTAGAGTAGAGGAGCTGACCTTTTCCCAAGGGAACAAGGCTGCCCTTCACATTTACCTCTTGAGAACAAGAGCTCTCTCAAACACTAAAGCATCTTAAAATGGAAGAATACCTTTTTCGACTTTTTTTCCTCACTAAAGCCACAGGACTTTGTTCCAGAGAGCTCAGCACCTGTATGTGCAGTTGCTTTCCCACACTTGAGGTTCTGCTTTATATATAAGTTTTGGAATTGATGTCAAAATCTGTGGGTATGTAGGACAAAGATCAGTAAGGACAATGTCTCCTTTTGGCCCTCAAAACCCATCTTTGGAGGACTAGCATTGGTGAAACTGCTGTGAGACTGTATTTGTCTCTGAGGTACACAGCTTAAAAGATAAAGCCACTCTAAATGAAACCTGAAATAATTCTGCATTGTTGCATCAGGTAGTGAGAATGCTGGCCTCTGTTGACAAAGCAGATTGGTCTTGTAGCACCTGTGTGATCCAAGGGGTGAAGCATGTCCCTTACTAAGCAAAACTGTTTTCTTCTTTTGAGGTTCCTTGTCTCTGATGTCTCCTTTTATCGTGGGGTTTTTCTCTACAAATACCTTAGAAAAGAGTCCTTGTATGCTGTAAGCCGTGTAAGTTCTGTCCTCTCCAAAGCCAGCAGAGTAACAGGATAAACCAGTGAGACTGATTTGGCTGATTCCTCATGATCAATTGTACACGTAGCTCCTAAAGGCTTGACTTTGCAATACTGCCCATAAGTGGTGCAGAGAGTGCCCTTTCTTGGGAATCCAGGTTTTGCTAAATGGCTGATTAGATGCAAAGGTTGCAAGACTAGTAAAAGCAGGAAAATTCTAAATCTTGCATTAGTTTTACTGATCTGTGTAGTGGTGCAGATGTAAATTGACATAGAAGGTTGTAAATGGTGTTTATCTAAGACAGAAGTAAATTCTTTTCTTAGGAAGATGAGTGAAATTTTCCTCACCTGTCTTACCTGCTGTAGAGTGGAATTGCTCATGATGAACATGAGCATGAACATGAGCTGAGGGAAAACTAACAATACTAGATTCAATCATGTCTTTAAATAAATTAAAAAATAAAACTGTTAGTCAGCTTCATACTTATATTTAGCATGTCCATTTAGTCCATCTTGAATATATCAGAAACCGATGCAGAGGAATGAGTAAGAAACCATAGCAGAAATTAGTGCAGGATGATATTGTTCCATGTGTAACATGAAAGCGTTTGGCACCATGAGCTCATTTTGATCTCACTTGTTGTGTCTTCTGCCTCCTACCAGCTTGGAAAAGAGCTGGAGCTGTGCCTTAATGAGATTAACTCAATATGTATGATCTGTGGTTTACTCAGAGTTTATCAAATGTATTTAACTTTCATGAAAGCAAGGATTGCGTAGAAGTTTCCCTCTCCTACTGCCTCTGCTCAGTGATTCACTGGGTCTAGAAATTGTAACAGCTCTAGTGAAGTCCCTTCTCATCTTACTGGGGAAGAGATCCCATGGTACAGTAGCAGCTTGGATGGAAAACAGAAGTTCTCCATGCTTACAGGGTGAGACTTTGACCCAGGTGCTAAGGAGCTCAGTTCATTCTGGTTACTCATATGGGTTTTCAGAGGTACTGAAGTGCCTGACTCCTTTTCCACTTCTCTTGAAGCAAGGGGTGCTTTGGAAACCTCACAGTAATCAACCCTGCCTACCTTTGAAAGTCTGGCTGCTGAATTTTAGTGTGGAAGTTGTCTGGCTGGCAAGTAAGGGTGGAAAAGTCCTGCCATCAATGGGGAAGAAGCAGCAGCTCTAAGTTGATTTTCACCTTACATCAATGACTAAGATGTCATCCCCCAGTCTGATTTCTGGGAGGTTCTCCTCAAGTCTTGTTTGCTTGGTGCCTTACAGTAATACACAGTGCTGAAACTTGAAATTAGTTCAGTTGTGTCAGGGCTAACAGATGGCCATTTCCAAGGAGAAGATACTGAGCATTCTGTACAGGTTTTGTAGTGTGGTGAAAATCCAGGTTAACAGAAACAGCCAAAAGTGAAGGCTGAATTATATCATATTCCTGAATCATCAGCTATTGATGCAGAAGGTCCTGCTATGCTTTTGTGGTGATGCTGCTAAGTAGCATTTCCAGCCCTCTGGGCAAAGACATCAAAGGATGGTGAAGATAAAAACAGACCACTGTTGACTTTGAGAAAAATGTTCTATTTATGCAGGCAGATGTTGAAGTAACTGAAAACTTTAGGACTGCTTTAATGAAAGTTTGGCAGTCCTCAGCTTTAAAAAACTGATACCCAGGCTTGCTTGCTTTCCTCCAAAATCACGGAGCTGGCTTTGAGTGCCCCTGCTTCTTAGCAGAGGAAAGCTTTTTCCAGAATGAATGAAGAGCTCTGGGAGCAAAGCAAGGCCTGCTGTGACCTGGCAGGGCAGGAGGGTTGGCCAAGCCATGACCTTTGCAAGAGACACCCCTCAGTCATGCCAGTCTCTTTCTCACATGGACATCTGGACTCCTGATACATGGGCTGCTGTGTTTGCGTCAGGTCTGATTCCCATCTAGGGTGGTCCCCAACTCATGCTCTGGAACAGCTCTCTCCCACAAGTATGGCCATCCATGTGCTCTTGCCTTGGCTGGTGACACTCACTATTGGGTTTTCCAGCCTCTTCAGGCAATTAATATAAAGAAACACTGCAGATTTATGTGGGATTTCTAAACCAGGCAGGATTCTGGCTTGCAAAGCCTGCCCAGGCCATTTTCTCTGTTGAAAATGAGCAGCCAAACTAGTAAAGCTGGTTTCCTCTTGCTTTCTCTTGCAGTGAGACTTTCTGGAGTCTAGCATGGTGTGAGCTCTGAGGTTTCCTGTGGTTGGGACATGCCTCTTGTGGATTCTTGACAGACTGGATAGATGGGCCGAGTCCAACAACATGACATTTAAGAAGTCCAAGTGCCTAGTCCTGCACTTTGGCCACAACAACCCCCTGCAGCGTTACACACTGGGGACAGAGTGCCAGACAGAAAGGAACCTGGGGGTACTGGTCGACAGCCGACTGAACACGAGCCAGCAGTGTGCCCAGGTGGCCAAGAAGGCCAATGGCATCCTGGCCTGTATCAGGAATAGTGTGGCCAGAAGGACCAGGGAAATCATTCTTCCCCTGTACTTGGCACTGGTGAGGCCGCACCTTGAGTGCTGTGTCCAGTTCTGTGCCCCTCAGTTTAGGAAGGATGCTGAGATGCTTGAACACATCCAGAGGAGGGCAACAAGGCTGGTAAAGGGCCTGGAACACAAGCCCTATGAAGAACAGCTGAGAGAGCTGGGGTTGTTTAGCCTGTAAGAAAAGAGGCTCAGGGGAGACCTTACCACTCTACCTGAAAGGTGGTCATAGCCAGGTGGGGGTCGGTCTCTTCTCCCAGGCAACAAGTGACAGAATGAGAGGACACAGTCTTAAGCTGTGCCAGGGGAAGTTTAGGTTAGACATCAGGAAAAAATTCTTCACAGAAAGAGTGATTGGGCACTGGTATTAACTGCCCAGGAAGGTGGTGGAGTCACCGTCCCAGGAGGTGTTTAAAAAAAGACTGGACGTGGCACTCAGTGATATGGTTTAGTTGATGAGGAGGTGTTAGGTCATAGGTTGGACTTGATGATCTCAAAGGTCTTTTCCAACCTAGTTCATTCTGTGATTCTGTGATTCTTTGCTATCTAATAAGGTTTGTGCTCGCATTATGGCCTTTTTCCCATTGCTATAGCAGACAGGCTTTCCTCTTCCGTCTAGCACCCATTTTAGTGAACCTTGTTTGAATTTAGTACCTTTGAAATCTGGAACTCGGACATTTAACAGAAATTAAGCAATATGTCAAAAACTTACATGTAAGGCACAAGTGGCATAGTGTGTTTGCATTAAAACTGCCTTTCACTTTAAAACTAGGCCCAAAATAAGGGATCTGTTAGCACTTCTTTCTCGAATTTTCCTTGCCCTGTCTTTTCGAGAGAGTGTTCATCTCTTCCCTGCTTCACTTGTTGCTGAGCAATTGAACAGCAAAAAAACAAGTAGTCTTCTCATCTTAATAATACCTTAGTTTCTTCAGTAGGTCACTGCTCCTCTTCCATTCCAGGCAGCTTCAGTGACTCATGGCTTGGCCCACCTGCCTGCAAGCAGCTCCCTGGCTCAGAGCCAGTTCACCACTCTCAGCGGCTGCCACATCACTGGAGGAACACCTTGGTGTGTGACCGTGGATCATGCTTCAGCTGCTAAGAGTACACTGACAATTTCTCCAAATGCCTCCTGGGCATCCGAACCCTCTATTGAGGTTAAACGGGGGAACATAGTTATAGGGAAGACAGAAATTAAAAATTCACGTTCCCAAAACATTTACGTTATTGTGCCAGATCAGCAGGAGATAGCAGGGCATAAACATTCCTATCACTCTTGTCACTGCTCCATCATGGACCAGACTCTTGACCCCACACTCATAGGGAACAGCACCTAAATCCATGGGCGAAGTTGCAGTTTATGGTGCAAAATGCTCTTTGGGCAATTTGATGTGACAGGATTTGACTGCTTTGTGCGTCAGAGGATCATTCTGCAATTAATGGAACTGCTTCTTCTACCAGTGGAGCAAAAAGGCAAAGAACTTGCTGGCAAACAAATGAATGGTAACTTCCCTCTCTTGAATTTATTCAGTTCTTTGAGGTATAAATGTATTCTTGACGGCCAGAGAAAGCAGTCATTCTGCATTAGGAAACTTGGTTGATGTCTTCAGCATGCCTTTATGAAGCTCTGTGTAACTGGTTTTAGAAACAACTTAGAGAGAAAAATTGGATGAGGTTTAACACAGAAGCACTCAATTATGTTTTTGTGTTACTATTTAAGGAAATTTTAATTGTACAGATATGTGAAAATAAGTTACTTCATCCCTCCAAAACACCCCTGCTGTGACATTCATCACTGCCATACTACTGTGACTTGTATCACACCTGAATTTTAATCATTGTATTGTTATGTTCCGATTTGATATCTCACTTACTGTCACAAGATCAGATGTGTTTAATTATGGAACAGGATCCTTCTGAGGTTTACAGATAGTGAGTGCCCCAAGGACGTTGCATCTGAACTGTGTGTTGGCTCACCTCCTTAGTAGCCTCCATCATCTGTGCAACTTCCCATCCCCACGGGGAAGGTGGTGAGGAAGGAAGGGCTGCTCAGCAGAGCTTAAGCAGTGGAAGAAGGTGCATCAGGGTGGGGCCAAACAGACCAGGATTGTGTATTGAGATATTCTGCATCAAGAGTAATAGCAAACACTTGAGATTTGGACTAAGATGGACAATACTGGAGTCTGAGGTCTTGTCTATGATAATGCACTGGAATAACAAAGGAGACTCTCAGGTTGGCAACTGGGCACACTGTCATAGCCCAGTGGAGAAGGCTTTTTGAACTTCTTACTTTCCAGTGAGATTTGAATCTTGGCACTGAGTGAAGGAAACCTTGTGCAATAACCACTGGATTTCCTAATATCTTGTCCGTTGCTCCCCCTCTTGATTCCTAAGAGCTTTGAAGATCAGAGGGTCATTTATGATTGTTTTCTGTTCTTTGAGCAGCTTTCATCCCCTCACTCCTTGTTCAAAAGCCCCATGTTGTTTATTTACTAATATATGTCAGCAGGAAAAAATGGTGACTTAGCCAATTAATTTCTGCCAGAACAAAGCCTGCAGACTGTATCTCCAACCATAAGCTTCACAGTAAAGCCTTGGACTCAGCAAAACAGAAGTTGTCTATATTGAAAGAAGAGACCTAGCTTTCCCAGGCTGTCCTGCACTCTCTGTTGCCCCTGGCAGTCAAGTCCTGGTTTCAGACAGTTTTCTTATAAATCCTCCAAGTGCTCTCTGGGACAGAAGCACAGGCAGCAGTTGTTTGCAGAAACCTCCTGGAACTGCTGCTGGAGACTCTGGTTACTGGAAGTGAGATCCTGCTGGAGACCTGTGCACCATGTCAGACCAAATTAGGTGTAGATCCCTAGTTATGCTGGAAAATTCTTACTCATATTTATCCTCTGTACAGAACTGAATCTTATTATTCTGGTCATTATTTCCTTTGCCAGCTTTTCTGCTATTGCTTGGATTGGTCTGTGGACGAAGCTGGGAGGGTGCTGTGATTCTGCTGTCCTGTGGGCCTGTGCTTTTCTCTCCTCACTGCTCTCACTGCGTTGAGTGTGCAGGCAATACCTGGTGGTTTTGTTTCTGTTGTTTTGTGCTGTGACAAAAGCCAAATGTGTGCTTGAAAGCAAAGTCTCCTGTATTGCTGAAGGCTGTGCTCCCTTTATCCTCAGCATAGTTAAAAAATATTCTTTAACTGTTATAAACTATTCTACCAGAGAACTTACCGGAAGAGCACTAAATGTTAAGACCTGTCTGGGCTGTGTGAGGCCAGAGTGAATATCTACTTTTGTACTCTGTCTTGTAAAGATGAGATGCAATAAAACCTGATGTTGATACTGACTTTCTTTAGAAGATGCTTTGAGGTCTCCTTGTGAACAGCAGCAAACAGAAGCCAGGTGGAATTGTGCCTTTCTAAGAGTCTTTTCACCTCCCTGTCAGGTCCACTCACAGCTTAGCTAAAGAATTTGCATTCTTTAGTTCTTATTCCATCTGTTATTGTCTTAGTTTAACATTTTACTTAGTTTTGTATATTTTTCTAGGGTATTCAAGTGTTTTCTGTGACTTAAATATATTTTTAAGACAGAGCTTTCTGATGGTGAGACAGGGAGAACTCACTGAGAGCAGCCCTGTGGAGAAGGGCTTGGGGTGGATGAAAAGCTGAGCATGAGCCAACAATGTGCAGATGCAGCCCAGAAAGCCAACCATATCCTAGGCTGAATCAAGAAAGGAGTAGCCAGCAGGTCGAGGGAGGGGATTCTCCCCCTCTCATGTGAGTACCTGGAGTACTGTGTCCAGATCTGGAACCTCCAACATCAGAGGGATGTGGAGTTGTTGGAGTGAGTCCAGAGGAGGTCATGGAGATGCTCCAAGGGTTGGAGCCCCTCTGCTCTGGAGCCGGGCTGGGAGAGCTGGGGCTGTTCACCTGGAGAAGAGAAGGCCTTAGAGACCTTATAGCCCCTTCCAGTGCCTAAAGGGGCTTATAAATAAGAGGGATTTTTTTGTATAGGCAGATATGGATAGGACAAGTGGGACTGGTTTTAAACTAAAAGAGGGAAGATTTGAAGGTCTCTTCCAAGCCAAACCATTCTGTCATTCTGTGCTGCTAACCACTGGTATTTGCTGGCTCTGGAGGTGGGAAAATTGTATTCGGTGAGTCAGGCTATGAATTTGCACTTTGCATTGTGCCTTACACTACCCAAAGTCCAGGACTGCATCTCACCTGAAGTTTTGTCATTTATTCTGATTGTGGTTTGTCAGTAAAACAAACTTTTCACTGGAGTCTTTAGGAAGCATTAAACAAAATTTAGGGTATTCACCTAGATGAATCAATAAATAAGCTTTTGTCCTATGATCATGCTTAGAAGGGTTTTGGAATAACAATCACAGAAAGGACTCATGTAGGCAAGAATGAGAACCCTGGTCTGTAGCTGTAAAGTGTGATTCAAATCCTGCTTTCAGTGGAAACAGATTGTTAACGTACTTCAGCCATATCCCTCAGTTCAGAGGGCTGTGCGTTCCCGTAGATCTATAGATTCTCACGTTTTACACAGGTCTGTTATTCTGGAATCTTATATTGCTAAAGTAATTCAGGTTAAAAGTACAGAACTGAGGTGACAGAAGAACCATATACATTATAGATTCAGCTTACTGAAGTTTTGACTTGTTCTCTTTCCAAGCTGGACACTGTTGATGTTGGATGCTTGAGCTCTTGGATGCCTGAGCTGGTTGCATTTTTCCACAGCAGGGGAACATCCCCTTTGGAGCTTTTCAGCCCAGGAAGTGTGGCATGAGCCTGCAGGTGTCACAGTGCTAGAGGTGTCGAAATATCTTATCTTCTTTTTTTTTGAGTCATCTGATAGTTTCAACTTCTTTACTGATGAAAATTAAAAGCAATATCTGACAGCTTATTTTCTGTTGTGTCCACTTGCCCCCTTGCCAGTTGGAAGGAAAATGAAGTCAGAGCATTCCCAGGCATGGAGGGATGGGGTATTGGCATTGCCCAGCATTACTCTTATTTGGTTTTGGTGAGCCTCAACATAGCTGCACACAGAGGAAGATCCAAGACCATTATTCATTAAGTTCTCATACTTTGGAGATGTCTTTTGATGATGCAGTCTTGTATTGTTCTGAGAGTATTTGTTCTTCCCCAAACCTTTACAAGAGGAAGATTGTGTAGTTTTGTTGTAGTTTTTTTTAATCTTAGCTACTGTTTCACAATTTTAATTTTCTATAAATCTTTGACAGATGTTATTTTCTTGCTTTAATTTTCTCAATCTATTTTAATACTTAGCCTGCACAGCACTTGGTGAGGACAGGACATAAATACATGATTACAGCCTGCTGGACCTTCATAAGGCCTGGTCATTTTGCAATCTTTGGCTGTTTCCAGAGAATGTGTTTAGGGACTCTCTTGGTTACTGAAGCATCTCTTCTTCCCTTTCCTCATTCTCCCCTCCTCTGTGGAGAAACAGATAATGTGGTAAGACATAAAATTAAATGGGGATTAGAATTTCAGGAGAAGTGGTATTTTAAATGGTGCTGCATTTGATTCATTTATGCTTTAAAGCAAAGAGCATAAGGCAAGGGAAAATTTTGCTAGTTAAAATATTAAAATCTGCCAGGGGCATGGCATTTCCTTTATCTTCCAAAATACCTATCCAGTCAAAGACAAGTGGAAATAGATGTTGTCTGTTCCCTCAGGGTCTCACTTCGAACTATCTTAGTTTCTTGCTACCTCTGCTTGTGCAAAGGTTGTCCGAGCATTATAAATGCATTGGATTGGTTCCCATAGACTTTAAATGCCTCTTGAAACATAGGCTGACCACTGCCATTTAGGTGATTTTAGTTTGACTAAGATGACATCTAGTACTGATTTCTGGTAGTTGGAACCCTAAACTGTTACTGAAATGCTGATGTTTTTCCTGATACAGTTCTGTCATGCCCCCTTTCCCCAGCACAATTCATCTTGTTTGAAAAAAACTACAAATTTAGTAACTATAAATAGATAGCTATGCCAGAAGAGGATGTGTGATGATAACAGGCTTTACCTGGCTTTAAGCTTGCACTCATCCTTTACCCATCCTGATATATGGGCTCAGAGGTATGAATATGAGAATCAGGATTTGAAGCATGGAGTTCTCTGTGGTTGTATCAGAGGTAGCAGCCTCTTAGCCAGACAACCAGCTCAGATTAGTGCTAGTAATTCTCTCTTCCCCACCCTGGAAAGGGGCTGACACATACTTCCCAAAGTGGCAGCTCAGTATGAAGAGTCCCTCTAGGATCCATGCCTAGAAGGACCAAGAGGGTGAAATGACAATGGAGGCAGCTTTGCTCTGTGTGTGTTTGGGACTGCATGTGTTTGGGACTGTTTGACCTTGAGGCCAGTTACCTGAAGGGTAGTAGGTATCAGAGGTTGCCAGATTGCACAACTACTCCCTAAAGTAATAAAACATCTAAGGGGGGGAAAAAAGGCTTGAGACCCACAGGTTTTTATTTCATGCTGTATCTTCCTGTCTTGCCTGTGCTATGAGCCATGCTGTCCTTTGGAATACAAGGTTGGTCAAATCCGAGAGCAATCTTTCCCAGCACCATGTCTCCCATAGCACTGGTGGGGCTGCTCAGGGATGTAAAACGAGGCCAGTGTACATACCCTGGAGCATCCTCCCAGAGCCAGAAGTGCAAGAGATGTCCTAAAGGAAAGATACCATCAGAGGCACCATGTTCGCTGGTGAACTCATCTTAGAATCCTAGAATGGTTTGAGTTGGAAAGGATCTTTAAGATCTTAGTTCTTCCTTGAACCCATCTCTTCCCTGTGCATATTGGCTTTTATTATCTGGCCATCCCTCCCATGCAGGTACACAGTCATGCTGGTTTTTAAATGGAAAACTTTTTGTTATCAGATCAGTTAATTGTATGCCCCACTTTCTCACATTGTGAAACAGTGAATTACGCTTTAATCCCCTTGGCCATAATAACTTCGCCCATAATCCCACAGTTGGACAGTTCCATCTGCTTAGTTTTCCACACCTTTGATCACCACTGGCACCTTCTCTGTGTTTCTTCCAACTGAAATCCAGCCTGTTTGGTAGCTTAGGATGTTTGATCATGAAGTACTTGGCAGCTGGGGATGTGCTGAATTTTTTGCTTTGGAGTAATGAGTTGTTCTCACCTCCCTGCCTTATTTTATCCCTGTTCTCTCAGCATCTTTGAAAGCCGTGACCCTTTTGGAGAACAGCCATGAAGACTCCAACATCTTCTTCCTGACTGGTAATAGCTCATTTAGAGCCTGTCATTCTTCATTCAGAACTTAAATTATTTTCCCCCTGTATGCATTAATTTCCATTTACTGACTTTGTATTTCACCTGCCATCTTATTATTCAGTCACCAGGCTATTTGGTGGAAATTGAGTTTATGAATCCTTGGTTCTAAACAGCTGTTTTCTTGTCACCCAGCAAACTGAACAACCTTACAAAGCATGTTCCTAAAGCACACTTTTGTGTGACTTGCTCTCTAGAAATGTCTACACTTCATCATGCTGGGTGCTGCACAGAGAGCACGAAAGTTCTTATGCTGAAACTCTGAGAGGATCAAAAGCCGAGTATGAAGGCACTGCAGGTACAGTGCAGCCCCTTACATCAGCCAGCAAATATACCCCAAATGTCAGACCATGGCGAGAGAATGGGTAATTCCATTAACTTCTGGAGACTTCTGGAGCATTGGTTTGAGGCCCTGATTTGAGCTGCTTTTGAGTTCACGTGACATCGCTCACACCAGTGATCCTGCAGGGATCTGAGCCAGACCCAGCTAAGCTCATTCCCACAGAGTGACTTGTATGTTCTTTCAGAGTAGGGGAGCAACAAGAAACATCTGTGGGATGGTGCTGGCCATGACACTGGTTTTGACCCAAACAGTGACCCGCTCTGCATTATCATTTATGACATATATACTTTTGCAGGAGCTCTGGCTTTTGTTCTGGGTGTTGATTTGGCAGCTGGATTTTAGGAACAATATTCCAAAACTGCAGAATTCCATCTGAACCATGTAATGCTGATTTGCTGAATAATCTCTCATGTTTTCCTTGGGTCTGGCAGGCCTGGGAAGAAGTTTGATGCTTCTGCCTTTACCATGGGCTTTTCCTTTGCAGCGTGAAGAGACCAATTTACAAAGAGTGTTTTGGAAAAGCATTGTTAAAAATAATACTGTCTGGCATTTTCAGGGCGGAAACTTCACAGTCAGTATTGACTGACTTTAAAAACCTTAAAATTCTTGAAATGGATTTTCTGCTTTGCTTATGTACATAGAGAACTTTATCCAAAAAGACAGAAAGAATTGGCACGAGAGGAGCTTCCTTTTACTTCATTAGCAAAGGAAGCAAATGAAGCTTCCTTTTGGTGCCTCTGAGTGTTGTAGATTTGGTTAACTACAAGTTTATGGAAAGCTGGCTACAGGCACATCTACAACACTATTTTGTACATAATTATGAGCTAGAATATGCAGAAATACTAAACATCGCTGGTCTGGGTAGTATCCATCTTGAGCAGACCCAAAAGCAGAGCCTAGGAGAATGAGAACAGTTAAAGGTTGCTTTTGCTGTAAAGGTGTCCTTTGTTGTACAAGAAGCTAAAGCTTCTCTCTGAACTTAAGGGAGAGTTGATGAAAGGCTGTTTTCTAATTTTTTGTTCAGGCTCTTAAATTGTTAATGTGCATTAAATTTGGGGTTGACATGCAGCCTCTCAGCATTCCTCCTCAGATGGATGTGGAGTGTTGGACCAGCTTGCAAATGGAAGCTCTGAAAATGATGAGGCCTGAAATGTGCTTCTCCTGCCACTCCATTCCGATGGAGTATGGCTTGCTGCATCTCCTCTTCCCTCTTTAATTCCCCTGCCACACATCTTCTCAATTACTGCCTGCACTGAAGCTGCGAACATTTTTTGTGCATCTAACTTTCTATACTGAGCACTGGAAATACATTTTAGAAATCTGTGGGAGAACTATTATGTCCCATGATGAGAAAATTGTGTTTATGGTTCCTGTAGGGAAAGAAGTTCATTCTAGTCCACAACAGATTTTCTGTTTCTTCCTCCTTTTTTTGTATCTTGGAGCAATATTGTAAGAACCTCTTACCCCAGTGCATTGAGCGTGGGTTGCTCCCATATTTGAAATAAAAAGCGTATGCTCTGCAGTCTGTGTTTTTCATTGCTGTCCACAAAATAATCACTGGTTTTTGGCTGATCACAATAATAGCTACTATGAACCCCAAATATATGAGTTTGGATGTACAGCAGCATTACATTTTATGAAAACTCAATTGTATTTTAGTGTAGGATTTAAAAGTCAATATTCTGCAGCAGAGGGCATTAAAGGAGTGATACTATAATGCCTGATTTGGAAAGGAAAAGGAAATAGGACTTAATCTTTTTCTCAGTGTTTGCATTGTTCTGATAGGATAATCCTTCAGGATCCAGGTGGTATGATGTGTTCACAAGCCTTTGTTGTACATTAAATCATGCATTATTTTCAGCTGTAAACCTTAGGTCCCACAACCACATCTGTAACGTTTGTCAGTTCAGATTTTGGTTTGTAGAAGAGAATTTTGTGGTTAAGGAAAATTTGGTGTTGTACTTCCCCTCTCTCTTGTGCTGAAAATGAATTCAACTCTGACAGTGATCAGAGGATATCTCTGCTGTACAGAGAAAGTTTTTAAAGCACAGTTACCTTCTGCTTAAATAAATGATGGGCTTGTTCAAATGGAAAGAATTGCTTTTGCATCTCATGTGTGACTAAGTTGACTCACAATAGAGGGGCTTCCGAGAGTGCTGGCAGACGGGGATAGCAAAGAGAGAAGAGGAAAAGGTGTGTCTGGATCAATTAGTTAATTGTTAGATAATAAATGAATACTCTTTTCCATTGCACACAAACGAAACTTCTTTTTCATGTACTGCTCCAACTTCCCCTTCAGAGATTTGATTATATCATTTTCTCCCAAAGCAAAGAGCTCTTGCCATTTTGATGTAAACACTCATTGACCCTCTGGAGATTTGAAAAACTGCTTTCCTGTCATTAACAATGATAAAACTGCAAACAGTATTGTTAAAGATGCTGGAGGGGTGGGCATCAAACCAAGAGAAACAGATTAAAGGACTTTAGAAGTGATGTGCACTTTTATCATTATCCTCTGAGAAGGAAATCAGTAGAGGCAGCACTGTACAATGCATCAGATGTAGTTTCATGAAAATTATTTTATAATTTTTGATAAAATTTAGGGATTTAGAGGTTTTTGCTATTGCTCTGCTGCTTTGTTTCTGATATGTTGCTTAAAAAAAAATGCTGGAGGAACAACAGTAATAAAATATGTGCAAAGTGCCTGAGATGCTTATTTAATTCCCATTAGCACAATAAATGTGAATATGATGAGGTTTGTTTTGGGTTTATATCCCCCTGTTTCTCAACAGGGATGGTTTAGATCTGTATCACAAATGGAAGCTGAGTCATAGGCTGGCCCGAAGGACCAGAATGGAGCAAGGCGTTTGATCTGAGTTTCTGGAGCTAATAATGTAACTCTGGCAATTTTGGTGGGAGGTGGGAGGTTTTGTTGGCGGTCTCTTGTTTTTTTTAGAGTGGATAGGAGTCTTGCCTCATTGTCCAACTTGTAAATCCAAAGACACTGCAATCTAAATTAGAAGACTGAAATAATTCCTGATGTAATTTATGGTTTTACCTAAAAGAAAGTTTTCCTACCTGCCACGTAGGCTTGGGTCAGTAGCAATGGCCATAACCTCCCCTGCTCGCACAGGGCAGTGTGCCTGCAGCCATGGGGACTGGATCCTGTAACCCAGGAGGTGTGTTACTGCCTGCCTTAGCACTGGGACAAAGGGGCTCCTGTCCCACCAGGCACGGAGGCTGGGAATGGAACCAGTTGCACGGATCTGGCTTAGTGATGACAGCCTGTCCTGCAACTGTCCTCACATAGCTGGCTGTAATGATAGGAGGAACGTGTTATCTAAGGTTACTTTATCTCTTGGATATTTCTGTTATTGGCAGCTCTCCTGTCTCTTGGGTCTGAGGGCTGTGACACTGTTCACACTTCAAGCATCTTCATCCCCTCTCACATTTATTTGTTCCTAATAAAATTTTTCTGGAGGAAGAGAAGGATGGAAAAGCTTTTAAATACAGGGTTTAGGTTCACAGAGAAGAATGTGCTGAGAGGCCTTGTGGGCAGTTTTCTGTTCTCCCCCAAGTGCTCTGGGCTAAGAGGATGTGTCCTTGTCCTTCCTGCACGTTAATAGTTATTATGGTTCCCACTAATGGTTTTATAGTAGGTCAGTGTAGCATAGGCAGCACCTCAGCATGGCCATGGCAGCACCTCAGCATGGCCTCAGGATGGCCATGGCTGGTCCATCCGTGTTTAAGGCTCTTGATACCACTGATGCTGGCAATGTTATGCTGCTTTGGCTCCTGAAGAGACTTGTGTCCTGCTGCAGATGATCTGTGCGCCTGGCATTTTCTCTTGCGCTATGGTTCACCTTCTGCCTTAGCTTGCCTTAAATTCACTTTATCCTAGTATTGAGGCTCCAAGTATTTCATTTTGACATAAAGAGCAGCGGATTATTTTTTTACCAGTCTCCTGGCTTTGTGGAGCTGCACAGCACCCTAATAGCATTCTGAGGCTCTGCACTGCCCTGGCAGGAGCTGCAGAAATGTGCCCAGGCCCATAATGAAAAGCTGAACATAGAGCAAGACAATCCTAATTGGAGTATTGTGTGATACACTCACTACTGCTGTTCTTCTGAATAGTGTTAAAAGCAGATTTCTATAAAGAAAAATATGCCCTGCTTTTGCCCTTTGCCCGTGGTGTTGAATGAAGCTAGTGTTGAGTTTAATGAAAGTCAGAAGAGTTGGGAAGAGAGCTAGTCGAAACGTCTGACTGGTTTATGATCAGTGAATTGCATGGACAAAATCCAGGTTTCTGTGGCTTTTTTTTAACTCATCAAACCATGCTAATAAACCGTGGGCTGATTTTAGTTATATTTCTGTGAACCTTGCATTTTTGTTGTGTTGTCTTGTTTTGTTTTGCTTGCAAATTCAAATTTCCCTGAAGGCCATCTTTTTCAAGTTGAATTTCTTTACTATGATATAGATCAATCAGCAGTGGCAGCTAGAGGAAGAAGATTTACTCATCTGTGTTTTCAGTGTTCAGAACAAAAATTTGCTTTCTTTAAGCACTTTGCCTTTTGGGGAATGTAGTCCTTAGTGACCCAAAACCAACTGTATGCAAGACACATTCCTATAACTTGATTTTGTTTATGTGTCTGCAGATATATAAAGCCATGAACCAAAAAGCCATGAACTCATGAAGACAGAACTCAATAAACTTCTTGACGTAAATTCACTTACGTTCCTCTTATATTGCAAATCAAACAACTTAAGTTGCAAACAGGACTGTACTCAAGCTGAGGGAGGTTCCTTCTAGGAAAAGCTGAACATCAGCCCTGACTTGTGTTAACTGTTGGGGGAAAAAAGCAGATCCTGGGAGTGCTTGTGAGCTGGCAGGATAGCCTGCTAGATCAGGGACAGCACTGACATGTTGTACCTGCCTCTGTTGCAAATATGCTTCAGTGCTTCTCCGGCAATGCAAACAGTCACCCTGTCAGTGTTTGCTTAGAGCTGTGTACGGCCATCTAAATCAGAAGAAATTTATGCACCATTTGGTAAAAAGGGGCAGCACAGGATGGATGCTGACTTGGGAAGAGTTGAGTATCTGAGCTGGTCCCACATCATGTGACTCTTGCAATGTATGTTTGGTCAGCATGGCGTTGCTCCATGTCGGGCTTCTTAGCCAAGAAGGCACTCCAGGCACATTGGCTCCACTGATTCTGCAAGGCCTGTTTCTTCAATGCAGACAGGAAGCCACTTAAAGCTGTTTTTTATGTCATGAGATACTGAGCTGTGCTCAGTTTGCCTTGTTCTCTGTAAAACCAGAGCTACAAAAAGGCTTTTGCCATAATAACCCATACTGAGCCCAAACAGGTGCCCAGTGCTCATCACCCAGATGCCCCACAGTGCTGAATATACACCTGGATGTTCTGAGGTGAAGAGTAGGTGCCCTAGTCCTCCAAAGTTACTGACTGCAGTGGTAGGTGGGCACACAGTTGCCACCACCTTGCGCCACGCACCAGCAAATCCTAAGGTGCAAGGGTAGCTGTGGCTTTCACTTAGCCTCCTGCCTGCCATTACCGGAGCAGCCTCGTGATTTTGACTTCTAGACAGATAGGCAAAATCAGCTGATAATTATTCTTGCAGAACTTGAAGTTGCCTAATTTATGTTGTAAGAAAAAGAGAAAATAATTTCAAGTGAGAAGGGGTACCTTCTATTGACTTCATGGCTGTTTCCCTACATACAAGCATGCTGATGTTTTCCATAGAGTCAGGGGATGAAGACAGACCACTCCATCCATGTTCACCCATATGCTGATAAATTTGAGTTGAGAATTACTGTGTGATGACAGGAAGGCAAACTAGTACATCACAGGCAGTATTAAGCAACAGTTCGCAAAGTTTGTGAGAATAACAGAGGATGAATGACGTGGTAATTCTTCTCTGTTTCCTGTCTCCGACAGGAAACTTTTCAGCACAAATGCAGCTAGTTCCATCAGCAGTCTGACACCTGAATTTTTTTGCTCATAATGAATCTAGAAAGTTCAAATACTATTTGGGAAAGTAATATCTAACTAATGTATATATTTCTTCTCATTTGTCCCTTCCTCCAGCCTCCTCTCCTGCCTTACTGTGTTCTCTACTTAGCAGATGATAGAAATGAGTTTTCATGATGGAAACGGGCTGGCACTATACTGTGCAACTCATCTATGGCTGCCAAAGAGGAAGGTGGCGTCTGTTGTGGCACACCTAATGCTCCAGCAGCAGCATTTGTAGCACATGTGACATGTGCAAGCCAGCGAGACAGCCCTATGCTCCAGAGCATGCATAAGCGAGGTGTTCGGGCAGTCACACATGCTGAGTAACGTGGTACAGTCTAAAAGGCCTGAGAAGAGAGTGTGGGAGTAGAAGCATGAGCATATACCTGTCTAAATGCTGGTTTGTTCTATTATTTTTTTACCTCTAAGATTAGCGGAGGATCTTGTTCCTGTCTGTACCTCTGAATGACTGCTGGATTATTCCACCCTGCCTTGTCTTTTGCTGCACCAAGATAAACAAACATTTCTCAAGCAGAAGGCGCTGACCAGTGAAGATTCTTTATGGAATTAAGATTTGAGGGGCTCAGCTATGTCGAAGTGGAATGGTGCTTTCCATGGAATGTTTGTTGCTGGCATGAAATTTTACATTTCAACTAAAGCTAAAAAGAGGTGTTTCAGTTTGAAATGACAAGAAATTATTTCCTAGTTTTGATTTACCAAGGCCTTGTTCCCTCAACTTCCAGCACCTCTTTTTGGAAAGTAATGTGGCAGAAAATAGAAAAGAAAATGATGAATGAGTAGTAGAAGCGACCCATTAGAGTCAAGAAAGAGATTTCT
>VZTD01000013.1:495130-523205 GCA_013397725.1 Rhagologus leucostigma | reverse complement strand
CGTGCAGACAGCAGACCCTCACACACGTGCTGCAACTCTCACCCAACACTAAAGCCTCCTTCCCTTCCCCTGCATTTCACAGCAGCTGCCCAAGAAACCCTTCCAGTTCTCCTGCACGCAGCGTGCCTCTCACCTTGATGTCAGCTGCAGGGCTGGGGAGAGCTCAGGGCGACTCCTCCAGTGCAGGGCTGCTCTTTGTGAAGGGCATCTCACCTGCCTCCATTTATAGCTCGCACAGAAGTCTCGTGAAACACCCCCTTCCAAGGAACTGGGAGGTGGTCATTATCATGCTCTGGGATCAAAACTCATTAAATATTCTATTTTAGTTTCTATGTTCCTTGTCATGGTTTGACGCTGGTTCAAACGCCAAACACACAAAATCCAATTATATGCATAAGGGGAATATGGATTTATTGAGGAAAAGGTAAAGAAACTTCAAGGCAAAACAAGGTCCACACTTAAAACAGTTGCAATATACAGAAAAGCTTATTACCAACAGAATGAAAAGTGGAAAAAAAGAAATGATAAGAAATCAAAGCAAACCTTTAAACACCTTTCTTTCCCAATGCCTCCTTCTTTACTACAAACCTTTAACACGTTAAAACAAAACAAAAACATGGGATTTTCGGTCAGAGTTGCACTTTTTTTAAGAGTCTTTTTACGCTTAAGGAAAAGAGGTTCTTCTGCGGTGCCATAGAATTTTCACAACCTAACAGTCCGCCCGGTTCTGTTGAAGTGAAAAAGGTATCTCTCCCATGAATCTTTCGCAGTCTTCCCACACTGCCAAGTCATGGGCCACAGAAAAAAAATGGGGTTTTAGTCTTTTAAGGATGAGTTATCTCAGCCTGAAAGCAAAGGTTCTCTGCTTTGAATGTCTAACAGCTTCTCACAACTTCTATGTGGCCTGGCGTGCGTCTTTCTTTAACAGCTACTCAACTTCTATATGGCCTGGCATGGGCCTCTCTTTAAGGTCACAGGCTGTACAAGAATTTCCCATCCCCCCAAGTTTTTCCAAATGGATTAAAGTCCTTTCTACGGCTTTGCAAGAAGCATTTTTAAGCTCTGCGCCAAAAACGTGACAGCCCTCATCCAGCTGCCATCCCACGTGGTCTCACCTCTTCCCTTCTGTTTCTGACCTTGGGGTCGCCATGTTCAGCTCTGTCCCATGTGACTTTACTTTTCTCTTCCTTCCTTGCTGACTTGAAAGAAAAGGTGTCTTTGTCGGCTGCGGTGTGTGGTGTTTCTTCAGCTTTGGCACGAGCTGTACTGGATGCAGGGACGGCACGCCAGTCTCACTGGTCCTGTGCGGGGTCTCAGCGGCTTCAAATTATCTCGGCCACGCGGTCTCGGTTACACACTGCCTGCGGAGCAGGGACAGCTCTCCGAGGGGTCGAGGGGGACTTCTGGCCTCTGGCCACCCCTCGGCCCTTGAGGCAAGAAACAAAGAGAAATCCCCCGTGCTTGCACAGGCTTTTTATATACAAAATTGCAAAAGCGTAATTGGCTTGGGAACCTGTCAATCAACTCAGGTTCAACCTATTACATTCCTACAACCAGACATCTCCTTGCTCTGCTTCAAAAGTCCACTGAAGTGTGAGTGACCTGATAAACCTTAGAACTTGACTTCATGTTTGCCCTTCTCCTTCAGAAGCTGTCTGAACCACAGTAACTGGAACACATTAATTGGAACAACTCCATCTCCTTCAGCCCTTCCTCATCAGACCTGTGCTCCATATCCTTCCACGGTTCATTTCCCTTCTCTGGACTCACTCCAGCACCTCAGTGTCTTTCTTGCAGTGAGGGGCCCAGAACTGAACACAGCACTCGAGGTGTGGCCTCACCAGTGCTGAGTACAGGGGGACAGTCACTTCCCTGGTCCTGCAGGCCACACTATTGCTGATACAGGCCAGGTGCCATTGGCCTTCTTGGCCACCTGGGAACAGCTGGCTCGTGCTCAGCTGCTGTCTACCATTGTATGGTGTTTTTGTGACCTCAGGGCAGGAGTCAGCCCTTGGCCTTGTTGAACTTCATACAGTCGGCTTCAGCCCATTGATCTCTCTGCAGAGCCCTCCTACCCTCCAGCACATCAACACTCACGCCCAACTTGGTGTTGCCTACAAATTGACTGAGGGGGGAGATCCAAGGATGGGGCATCCACATCTTCTCTAGATGACCTCTTCCAGTGCCTCACCACACTCACAGTGAAGAATTTCTTCCTAATGTCTAACCTAAACCTACGTTCTTTCATCTTGAAAGGCCATAGTAAAGTCTCTCTCTCTCTGCTTTTCTTATAAGCCCTCTTTATATTTTGAAATGCCACAATAAGGTTTTCCAGAAGCATTGTCTTCTCTAGGCTGAACAACTCCAAGTATCTCTGCCTTTCTTTGTAGGAGGTTCTCCAGCCCTCTGACCATTTTCATGGCCCACCTCTAGACCTGCTGTACAGGTCTGTGTCTCTCTTGTTCAGGAAGCCCCACAGTTGCATGCAATACTCTAGGCAGAGTCTCACCACAGCAGATTAGAAGGGAAGAATCACCTTGCTCATCCTGCAAACTACACTTCTTGCAGCCCAGGATACAGTCGACTTTCTAGGTAGCAAGTGCACATTGTCAAGTCATGTCCAGTTTTTTATCCACCAGCGTCCTCCATTCCTTCTCCACAGAGCTGCCCTCAGCCCATTCATTCCTTAGCCTACACTGCTCCTGGTGATTGCCCTGACATCCAGCTGCAGGGTCTTGCACTCGGCCTTGCTGAAATTTATGGGGTTCACATTGGGCCATTTCTCAAGTTTCTCAAGGTCCTTCTTAACAGTCCCTTCCCCCCAGCGTAACAGTGCACCACTCAGCTTGGTGTCATCTGCAAACTTGCTAAGGGTGTACCTGACCCCGCGTCTATGACATCAAGGAAGGTATTTAATTGCACTGGTCCCAGTACGGACCCTTGGGGATCACCATTTGTTCATGGTTTACATTGATCCTGATAACGTTTATCATGTACTCACTGTGTGAGTGGCAGCACAGGCATTTACATGCCAGCAGCATAGCACTACTGCTCCAAGAGATGGTACTTCCTCAAGGGAGAAGAGATCTATAAAGATTTCTTATCTTTTATCAGAGTATTCACCTACTCACTTAACCATTGACTTGCTCAGTTAGGGTGATTCAGCAAGGAGGTGTGTTAACAATTAAATAATCAAACTCCTTCCTGCTTGTTATCTCTTTCTATATTTGTATTTGCAGGCACATGAAGGACAGAGAAGTAATTTGAGACAGCCAGCACAGCTTCAGCAAAGGAAAGTCCAGTCTGAGCAACCTACTGGCATTCTGCAATGGAGTGACTACTTCAGTGGACAAGGGAAGGGCTACAGATGTCATCTACCAGCATTTCTGCAAGGCCTTTGACACGGTCCCCCACGACATCCTTCTCTCTAAATTAGAAACGTATAGACTTGATGGGGAGACTGTTCAGTGGATTGGGCTTTGGAACCATATAAATGACAAACACAAGTTTGCTCCAAGGAGAGGAATTCCTTATAGGAGCAACCAGCTGCACACATTTCACAGTGTCACAACTATTTTCCTGATGACCTCTATGGATCTCTGAAGGAAAATCTCTCATTACTGCTTTTGTCAGCAACAAGCTTTGCATTTTTTGAGATTTGATTTACAAGGATGGAGAATCTCATTTAATCTTTGCCATAGTATTGCTCTCATTAACCCAGAGTCAATAAGCCACTGCCAAGAAAACACAGCAGCATAAGAGGGAGGAATATTCTGACAAAGGAAACCAAGAAGAAATTAAAGGAAGCATCAGCAACTGTATTGAAAGTGGGGCAGCTGTGTTGTTGGGTAAAGAGAAGATGTGTTTGAAGATGCATATGGGAAAAAAAAAAGTTGCTTCAGCCCTGCTTCCCACAATGGCTTTTCAGTGTTGGATACATTAAAAGATGCTGTAAATTCATGCTGTGGGAATTCCAGCACCAGATGAAATGAGCAGGGCAGAAAGCCACAGTGAAAACTTGCTAGCTTGCAAACAGCAAGTTTGAGAATTCTGTACTTGGAAAACAGCTTGAGTTTCCCCAAGTGAATGTTAAATCATCCAGCCAAAAAAAAACGCAGATTAGGCATGTGCAGCAGAATATCCTGTTTGCTGGTTTCCCTCCACTCCTCTGATGGTGGGCTGCTTGGGAGATGGGGCTGCCACTACAGGTGAAGAGTCGCAGTGGCTCATTTGCAAAGCTGATCCAAAGGAGCTGCACCAGACCCCTGAAACACAGAAACAAAGGCATCGTCAAGAAATAACATAAGTGGTTAATGTGTAACATCACCTTTTTCTGGGCGTACTAGATCTGACTTTAAGCCCAAGTTTTATATTCTGTGTTTACCCAAACGTGCCTGAACCTGTTCTGCCAATGTTTTTGATCAAGCTGAGAAAAGTTGAGTCTGTGTGTATCACCGCTCTGTTACAGCCATGGTGTCTGAGCTTTCTCCTCTAGACATCTCCTTTTGGAATACCATTAGTTACAAGCCTTCCTTAGGCTGCATTCTTTTCAAATGTCCTTTTGCACTGTAGATTAACAATCCCCTCTGTGAAGGTTTTTTGCTGACTGTTGATTTTGCAAGCACGCGTTTTACTCTTTTTAACACCGTGTGTAGTTTAGCAGGGTTTGGGAGCCACAGATAGTGTTTATTCCTATCTGGAGGTCCCAAACCCAGATGGAGGTGCCAATGCTCTAGTCTTTCCTGGGCAAGAGTGTTGCACAGTGTGTTTTTATGGGATAAACATCATGTGAGAAGTACAGTAGGGGATGCTACGGTTGGTGATGCATCCTTCTGAGAGGCCTCTTAAAGTCTGCCATGAGGGTGAGGGGTGAGGATGACCAGAGAACATGATTCCAAGGGTACTGCTTTCAGTGTAGAAATTGCCAGCTGGCCTGCAGTGCACTGCACCCCAAGAACGACTAGACCACCTCCTCACAACGCCCAAAGTGAATAAAATCCCCTCTGGTGACCAGGAGAGACAGAGCCAGACAGGAATGTCAACTGATTAAAATCAGAGTAACAGCAGCTTTGGGAGGTAATGTAATATTTTCTTTGCCCAAGAGAAACAAAGGGAAAACTCAGAGATATCTGCTTCAGAGACCTCCTGGCTGTAAGGAACTTCTCAGTTACATATGCCAAGAAAATAAGAAATGGTAGTTTTCACAAAGGAAATATCATTAACTGTATTTCCAAGGAAATATAATTAGAGACATCTGAAATAACCTCTCTCCTATTAACAGTGCCTATGTAACATCATTATCATGCTGAGATTCTGAAAGGGATCTCTCAGACATGACCAAGGCACTTCAGTAGGACTTCCAAAATCATTTCTTCCACAAACGGTTCTGGGCGGAAGGCAAAATTTGCCAGTTGACTTCCCGCTATAAAACACATGTTCTAGAGTAGGGAGGATGCTCTTGGAATTTGATTTGGAAATCCCACTTTGGTGAACAGAGCAAGGAAACCTGAATCTGGCTGCAAAGCAGTAAGAAGTGTCCCAAAACACGTGGATTCTGAGCTATCCCCATTGCATCTGCTCCCCTGAGCCAAGCAGAGGAGCACAAGTGGGTGATACATCAGCACAGCCTGCAGCATTTGTTTCAGAGTGGGACAAAGCCCAGCAGTTGATAGCACAGCATGTTCTGGGCTTCATGTGCGGATTGTGCAGATTTTCAGCAATCAGCTGCAGAGAGCTGATCCTATCCTTTGTCTTTTCACCAGCAAAGCTGTGTTCTCCCTTCCCAAGCACCAGTGACTGGCCTGTATAATTTGGGTGCTCATAAGCCAATTGAAGTGGAAATAACATTACTCTTGATGTTCTAGCCACAAACTTGGAGTTGTCCCAGTTGCCTGCCTGTGCAGACTCACACCCAAGGGCTTCTGTAAGAACACTGCGCAGAAAATGAGGGCCAGGTAGAGTGTAATCCCCACTCACCGCCAATAAACAAGAAGGAAGAACTGGTGGCAACAGATATGGAGAAGGCTGAGGTCCTCAGTGAGTTCCTTGCCTCAGTCTTCACTGGCAGTCAGGTTTCCCATGTCTCTGGAGTCGCTGAAGCTGCAGGTGGTGGACTGGGGGAGCAAAGTCCCTCCCACTGTAAGTGTAGAGCAGGTTTGAGACCACTTGATGAAACTGAATAGACACAAGTCTACAGGACTGGATGACAGGCATCCCAGCATCCTGAGGGAACTGGCTGATTGTTGCCAAGCCACCCTCCGTCATATTTGAAAAGTCATGGCATTCAGGTAAAATCCTTGGTGAATGGACAAAGGGAAAAATCACTCTTATTTTTAAAAAGTGGAGAAAGGAAGATCTGGGGAACTACAGACCCATGAACCTCACCTCTGTGCCTGGAAAGATCATGGAATAGATCCCAAGGAAGCAATGTTAAGGCACATGCAACACAAGAACAAGATCCGAGACGGCCACCATGGCTTGACTAAGGGCAGACCATGCCTGATCAATCTGGTGGCCATCTGTCATGGAGGGATTGAAGCCATCAACAAGGGGAGACCAACCAATGTCACTCACATACCTCGACTTCCTTAAGAACTTTGACGTGGTCCCATGTGGCATCCTTATCTCCAAACTGGAGATACACGGGTTTGAAGGGTAGACTATTTGGGAACTAGCCACACAGCCAGAGAATTTTGGTCAATGGCTCTATTTGGGAGCCATTGATAACTGGTGATAAGGGGAAGGCCAGTGATAACTGGTGTCCATCAGGGCTCTGTCCTGGAACCAGTACTTTTCAATATCTTTATCAATGACATAGACAGTGGGATCGAATGCACCCTTAGCAAGTTTGCAGATGACACAAAGCTGAGGGGTGCAGCTGGCACAACAAAAGGATGGGATTCCATCCAGAGGGACCTGGGCAAACTTGAGAATTGGTTCCATAGTTACCTCATGAGGTTCAACAAGCCCAAGTGCAAGGTGCTGCACCTGGGTCAGGGCAATCCCAGACATGGGCACAGACTGGGAGATGGTCAGAAGGTGGGAGCACCTCTCCTATGAAGACAGGCTGAGAAATCTGGGGTTGTTCAGCCGGAAGAAGAGAAGGCTCCAGGGACACCTTGTTGCAGCCTTCCAGTTCCGAAAGGGGGCTTATAAGAAAGAGCAGGAGCAACTTTTTAAGTGGGCAGGTAGTAATAGGATGAGAATGGAGTGGTTTTGAATTAAAAGAGGAGAGATTTATATTAGGTGTTATGAAAAAGTTCTTTACTGTGAGGCTAATGAGGCACTGAAACAGGTTGTTTAGAGAGGTTGGGAATACTTCCGTCCCTGGAAATATTCAAGGCCAGGCTGGATGGGACTTTGAGCAACCTGGTCTAGCGGAAGGTGTCACTGCCCATGGCAGAAGGGTTGGAATGAGATGATCTTTAAGGCCCCTCCCAACTGCAGACTTCATAGGATTCTATGATTCTGTGATCAGTGCCTTGAGATACAATAATTCATGTGATAGTTGAATACAGGCTACAGGGGAGAGTTGGGCCAGCATCACAGCAATAATCAAAATGCTTACCAAGCTCTTTAGTCTGGTTGCAGTGTTTCTGACCAGTGAAATTGGAAGGAGATAAAATTCTACAGGAGAGATCCATGAAAAATGTTTGCAAGTGACTGCACAAAACGTTCTCTGGATACACAGAGACATTTCTCCACAAAAGCAAAATGTTTATCTACACTAAACAGTGCATAAAAAAAACCCACCGCTGATTGCAAAAAATTCTTTATTGACACCAACACAAAATGGATGACAGACAATGGCAGAGGCCATTTCTGGAGCAGGAGAAGAGTGCAGGGCAGGGTAGAGATGTACAGATCTGCAGTGCAGCATGGCAGAGAGCTCTCGCATTCGGTGGTCCTGTGACACTGGGGGAAAAGGCAACACAAGCAGAGGCAGACAGCAAGGTCTCAAATTTCTTGCTGGGCTGCATCTTTTCTCAGCATTGCAGGATTTGCATTCTAACAGCCACAGCCAGGGCGAAGGGGACGCAGGAAGGAAAGCTTGTCATTGAACTTGATTGCCTTGTAATTTGGAAGGTGTTCATGCTCCCGAGCAATGTATTGAATTCCACTTCCATCACTGTGCTCACACAGCAGCCAGACACCTCTCTGGACTTTGTGAGAAGACATGATGTCATTGTCATGTCCAGCACCCAGATTAGTTGCTTCTCTTATTATCCTGCTCTTCCCTTGATAATCAGCATGTTCATAGAGAGTGATCTGGGGATTGTGCAGATCTTCAGTGATCACCTGCAGAGAGCTGATCCTATCATTCATCTTTTTACCAACAAATTCGTGATCTCCCTCCTCAAGTACCAGTAACTGTCCTTTATAGTTTTCGTGCTGATAAGCCACCCAAGGATGGCCGATTACTCTCACTGAGGAGATACAATCATTCCAATCTGCATCTTTTAGATTGGCAATGTTGGTGTGGAATTCTTTGGACAAACCCCGGAAGTTGGCATGCTCATAAACAATGATTTTTCCCATCTCAGCAGGGCTTCTGGGGTTTGGATTTTCTGCTGCAGGAGTTGGATTGTGGCCTACAGAAAATGAAAACAGAAAACAAGCAATGCTTGTAAGAGGCCTTTACACACCAGACACAAAATGCTGGAGACCAGATGGGACAAAAGGTAAAAAGGAAATGTAAAACTTTTTTAGAAGAAGATAAACATAGCAGCAGATGTGAAAGAGTGAGGACATGACATAGAAATTTCAATTTGGAGGAAAAAAGGTAAAATGAGATTTGTATACCACAACGATCGAGTTTCATTTAATATGTATACGTGCAAGGGACACCTGAGCATTTTTTTTAACATCATATTGGTATACCCTAAATAATAATGAAATAAAATATAAAACTAATGATAAATCTTTCAGCTGATAATTGATGCTGAAGTTGAGGAATATTTTACAAGTTGGCACTCATTGTTTGGACTAGGTTTCATGGGCCACATAGAATGCAATATAAAAGTAGTGAGACATGCAATTAATTTCTAAAAGAAAGTGCATTTTTTACTTAAAATAGGAGGAAAAAAACTATTTTTTTAAGAGCAGAAATGAACTTTAAATTCACTGAAACACCTTATTTCCCTTTTTATATGGAATTTTGCTGAAATCAAGAGATTCCTGCTCTTGACATACACTGAGAAGGAATCAAGTTGTAAGCATCAGCTCTTTAAATCAGACTAAATTTCAGGTTTTAAATGTCTTTTTCTAACACTATTACCAATACACACATCTAATTCCACACAGTCATCTGAATTCATTTTAAAAGCCACAATGTTTATTAGTAACAGCTGCAGGAATAGTAATAAGTGGTCAGTTATGATAACAGCTCCCTCTCTGAATCACGTAACAGTTACTGAAGCATAGATTTACATTTCCAAGCAAATATATACAGGACAAAAAAAGCCATTCCTCTAGCTGATTCTAGAAGGGATGGGAGAGGACAGATATGCCCAGTAAGATTAAAAGCCATGCTAAAACTGCAAGACATGTGCATCATAATCAAAAACCTGAATCACTTGAACCTCACTTTCTAAAAAAAAACCATTATGTGATTAAAAACACATATTTTTTCAGAGTTATAAAAGCATCTATGGAAGCTGAGGGAACCTGAACTTGGACTCATCTGACTGATTAAGCATTACTACAATGACTTTCTACCTGTAGGAAAAGTATTGATAATGACCCATTTAATTTTGCTGATACAACATAAAGATCCCCTGACCAAGATAAATTTGTAGAATGTTTTCACATTCGCCTCTGAGAATTATGTATCACTATCCCTCTCCACCCTTTCCCTTGGTAAGGTTTGTGCGTCCTGCAGCAGCCATCTCCTCATCCCCGGAAAGATGGGTTCAGTCTCTGCACGTGCAGACAGCAGACCCTCACACACGTGCTGCAACTCTCACCCAACACTAAAGCCTCCTTCCCTTCCCCTGCATTTCACAGCAGCTGCCCAAGAAACCCTTCCAGTTCTCCTGCACGCAGCGTGCCTCTCACCTTGATGTCAGCTGCAGGGCTGGGGAGAGCTCAGGGCGACTCCTCCAGTGCAGGGCTGCTCTTTGTGAAGGGCATCTCACCTGCCTCCATTTATAGCTTGCACAGGAGCCTTGTGCAACACCCCAGTCAACAGAATGAGAAATGGCCAATAAGTGAACAAAAATCATTAACTACTGTATTTTAATTTTGATCTTTCTACAGCCAGTCGTGTTATTGCTCTGGGTCAAAAGTCTGTTGAAACATAAGCCCTTGATAAAACCTTAGAACTTTGATTCTCGTTTGTCCTTCTCCTCCAGACGCCAGATGAATCACAGTAATAAAAACGTATCAAAGTACTTTGTGATGCACAGGCTGCAGAATTTTTCTGCCTGTTGCAGTTTACGTTTTGTTTCCCTGTGAAGCAATTATAATAAACAATGTTAATTTTCCAAAGGGCTTTGTTGGGAGATGTCCACTTGACAGAGGTGGCATTTAAGTAGGGTTTTATTAAATTCTCTTCCTCCTTCTCACCTACGTAGCCATTTGAGCAGCTACAGGGATGCCGAGTTGCTGAAGCAGGGCCAGGAGGCTCTGGCAGAGCTACAGCGGCAATATTTTTTTCTTTTTGTTTCCTTGCAGGTTCACTCTAGTATATTTTCAGACAGGCATTGGCTAACATGCCAGAAAGCTGTTCTGCAGCAGGAGAAAGCAATAGGGTCTTCATTAGTTTGCTTGAAGCACCCCTGCTCTGTCAGGTAGGAAGTAACTGGAGAAGATGGGGAGCCGGGAAGGGAGATGGTTCATCCCTGCAAAACAAGCAGCCTGTACGCCAGATCCAGCCAAATCCTCATGCTGTATTTCTTTCACTGGTGCTTGGCTGAGCCCATGGTGTGCCAGATCACAAAACTAAGCCAGCATAAAAATACTTGAGGCTTTGGGGTTTTTTTCCATGTGGTCCACTGTTTCGCTGCTCTGCAGAGGCTGGAAGCAGAGCAATTGAAATTTGCGTTTTGGGGTTTTGAAGAGAAGCAGGCTCTCACTTTATAGCAACAGCTAGATGAGAAGTCCCTTCTCTAAATAGGAAAATCACACCTTTAGGACATGTTTTTGTGTGTTGCAGTGACCTCAGCCTACAGTTCAGTGCTGCTGGAAAGCAGAAAGCCCCATTCCACTCCTGAACCATTGAGTCCACTGTCTGCTAAGAGAAGAGAGGAAGAATAAGCACACCAATGTGAGGAATGCTTGAAAGAGGAACTAAAACATCCTAGAATAGGATGGATTTATGCTGCCATTAAGCAACATTGATTCTTCTTAGCTTGCTATTATGTTTTACTCATTAAATTATTTAGTTGTGTTTCTGAAAAAAAAATCATGTGTAATAACATAATTAATCATGAACTAAACATTCCCATCTTTTTCAGCACCTGCAGACTCGGAAAAGCCCTTTGACCAATTGTATGAGCCATGAAGGTGTCACAAAGACTGAGTCTGACTGTATCTCAACTCTGGTACAGAGTGATGCAGTCAACAGTGAACTCCTAAGTCCTTCTCGTACTCCCTGCAGAGCACCAAAGCCGGCAGTGGGGCTTTTCAGGGCTTTGAGGAAAATCAAAAGTGATATATGATGGAATGATATATGATGGAATCCTTTACCATGTTTTTTGTGCTGCTACAAAAACATGGTAAAGGATCTCTGAACAAATACTCCCAGGTTCACAGAAAGAAATGAGTTCCTGGTTCTAACTGACCATCTGTCCTAGTGTTAGTGGATTGAAAACCAAGTGGAATTTAATGTCATTAATCTCACCTATATGGTGCTTTATGCACAAGGAAGTAAATCACTGAACAAAGCAGAACACCACAGGGTGGGGTTAGAGGGTTGATACTGGAAATATTTATGGAGTTTTCTTTGTGGGTTGGGTTTGTTTGCTTTTTTTCCTTATGGATCCCAGCATGGTTTGGGTTGAAAGGGACCTTAAAGATCATCCAGTTCCAACCTCCCTGGCATGTGCAGGGACACCTTCCACTGGAGCAGGTGCTCAAAGTCCCATCCAACCTGGCCTTGAACTCTTCCAGGGATAGGGAATTCCCAGCTTCTCTGGGCAATGTTCCTGTGCCTCACCACTCTCACAGTAAAGGATTGTTCCTAGTATCTAATCTAAACCTGTCCTCTTTCAGCTTGAAGTCATTCCCCCTTGTCCTCCCACTGTGTGTCCTTGTCGAAAAATCCCTCTCCAGCTCTCTCTTAGCCCCTTTGAGTACTAGAAGACCACAATAAGGTCACCCCAAAGCCTTCTCCAAGGTGAACAACCACAACTCTCTCAACTTTTCCTCACAGGAGAGGTGCTCAAGCCCTCTGATTGTCTTTATGTCTCTCCTCTGGACTCATTACAACAGGTCCATGGCCTGAGACTTGTGCTGAGGTCCCCAGAGTTGGACACAATACTTCAGGTAGAGCAAATTTATGGGAAATTATGTTTCCCAAAATTCCTCTTATCCTATTCCTGCAGAAACAGCAGTATCTCAGAATCTGAAAGTGTGTGACAAAAGCAAAAAGATGAGAAAAGAGGATAAACCCCTCTTCCTCTATTGCCCTCAACAGACAAAAAGCAATAGAAGGAGCAAGATGAATGATGACACACAGATTCTTTGAAAATGTACAGTTATGAAAAAAACACTTCAGCTAGTGAAGAATAAAGATTAAAATATTTTTATCTTTTTCATAAAACTGGTTTTCTGGGGGTTTTTTGTTTCTTTCTCTCTTTGGTTAGAGACTATTTACTACCAGACTGCAGAGTGATAAAACAATTTCACTTAAAGCTGTGGATGTCACATATGCACCCACTTCACAGTAAAGGAAAAGGTAAAATGGTAGAAAAATCTAATTAACAACAAACTCCTTCACCCACCAGATTCTGTTGTGTTCCTATCCTGCTCTACCACTGTGGATACCTTAGTTTGTATCTCAGCAATTAATCATCTGTTTTTATTCTTTACTTTAAAACAAAAGGATTGAAAAAACAATAAAATCACACATGAACTACATCTCTCCAGTTTCTGTTTGCTATTTTGGTCTGGTAGTTTTGGACTCAAGGCAGCAGAATGCTGGTTCCTTTATTTTGGAGGGTGTTTTGTGGTTGGAGAGGGTGGTTTTTTGGGTTTTACACACTTAGCAGTTGTTAGGGCTAGTAATGTAATTCATCACAAAAATAAAGGTTTTTTCCCTCTTTTCACTCTCCAACTTCTGTTTCTCAAGCAAAATAGTCCCCAAAAACGCAATATAGGAACATGCCACCGGACCACAGAACCCAAAGCTGTGAACAGCCCACATGCTAATAAATGCATTTATTTGCAAACCAGACCCTTCGGGGGAAAGAAAAAATGCCTCTTTGTTTGCCTAGCATGTATCTCACACAAACGCCCTTTTATTTTTCTTCCCTCTGTTTGCTGCACTTCCCAATTGCTAATCTTCAGTAAAGCAAACTGAACACCACTTTTTCAGCAAAAAGAGAGATGATAGAATCCTATTGGATGAGTGCTGCATATTCAGTCACAACACTAGGAGTGAGCTCCAAAGAAATTGTGCTGGAAAGAGAGGCACAGCAAACACAGACTGACAAAAGCCTTGTAAGTCCCACTTGACAACACACAGTCGTCAGAAAGCAAAGTGAAGATCATTTCTATTATTTCCTTTCCAAAGTCTCCTCTTACCAGATGAAGGAAAAGGCAACAGGTTGTCTGTGAAAGTTTAACTGTTAGTTCAAAATGTCAGAAACCCTGCTGGGTTGTGTTTTGGGTTTTTTAATAAATGTACAAATGGTTTTCCATGGAATAGTTGCTAGGCTGGACTCCACAAACACAACCACCCATGCTCAGTACCAGGAAGGAGCTGGGGGAAGGCATCACAGACCCTTAAAAGGTCCTAGCTTCAAAGCACCACGTTTTGTGCCTACAGCTGCAAGTTTAGAAAATTCACCAAGCATTTTGTTCCTTTCGTGTTTAATTAGCAAGTCGTGCTCCTAAACCCTTTAGTGTTCCGGTCCAAGCATGTGTGACAGACACGAACCTGCCCTCGATTCAACACTAGGTGTCACTTCTGCTTCAGAAATGCAGCAGAGCAATGGAAACACCTCAGGAAAAAACCAACCCACCCGGCCCCGGATTTTTCAGAGGATCTCTGTACCTACAACTCTTCTTGAAGTCGTGGACAGCTGCAGAGTTTTAAAATTTTACACGTCTCAAATTAAGCATCTAAAAAAATCAGAAAACATTAGACAATGCTTTGCCATACACAGCATGGCACTGACAGAAAACTTCCTCTTCTCTCTTGTGGGTGCAAAGGAACATTTTCCTACATGAACAAGGGACCACCACCTGGAGAAGCTGCCAGAGGCTGCCCTGATAAAGAGGCCTGTCTGGCGGGCCTGCCTCTGGTGCTGCATTGCTGCTGCAGGTGGGAGAGCTGCTGTGCTGCTTTCAGTCCTTCCTTGCCTGCCAAAAGACCTCTGAGCATCAGGGGCCGACTCAGAGGAGAGAAAGTGGCAGAGTGTGTGTGGCCACGGCTCTGAGGCAGGCTAGGGCATGAAGGAAGTACTGGCAAGAACACAGTAAAAATAGAAAAGATACAGAAGTGTGGGGCACAGCGGTAGGGAAAAGGGTTCCCCACCGGGGACACTAGTGGTCTGTAGTAGGCCCATTTTATTTGCTATGTCTTACAGCACCTGAAGTAGGAGACCACAAAGGAAGAGACAGAAGGCTTGAAAAAACAAAAGAAAATACTTAAGGTATTTAAACACAGTTCTTGTGTGCATCCATGTGACATTGTAAAGACCAAGGGCACCATGTGGCTTAAAAATCAGCAAGTCACAGGCAGAGAAAAAATTCACCAAAGGCTCTTAAACAAATATACTGATGCAACTTCTGAGTCAGACAGCATTTCAAACAGCAGATTCCTAGAGAATACGAGAATTTCTTGCTTGCCTGATGCTCTTTCCATGAAGACACTTCAGGTCACTACCCGTAGAGCATTCCTCTAGAGATGGACTGGTCTGAACATCTTCCAGACCAGAAAGACCTCAGCACACACAGCCACAACAGGTAGGAGCCTGGGACCCAAAACCTGAACTCAGGGGGTTGCAGCTCAAGAAAATTCAGAATCGTAATGAGGCTCAGCAGCTCAGGAGAGGAAACTGCAGTGGTGAAGCAGAATAAACAAGGACAGCACAACCACCTCCTTGACAAGGATGGAAGCTAATGAGGAGCACTGTGGCTAGAGGTATAAGGACCTGAAAGCACATTTTCATTTTCTGATTGGGTGCTAAAGCCATCACCAAGTGATTCTATGACTTCTTGGGGTCTTAAGCAGCAAATAGATAAAGCACTGAAGGAAGAAATACAGCAGAAACGTATCAAGACACATGGGTGGAAAAACGTGTACTGAACTATCCTCTTTGATCACTCACTTATGGCTCTATGGAAGGTTAGTTTGTGTCCTGTAATGCCCAAGAACTTGGTAAAGGTCATGCTGGCATCTCTTACAAATTTTCAGTGGTGATAGGCCCTGCCACTGTTCTGTGCATTGGGAAAAGTGAAAAAATTGGAGAGCACAATCATTTATAAGGCCCTTAGCTCCCCAAGCTACCAACAGGGTTAGGCCTGTTGTGAGCAATGGGCTGGATTAGGGACATGCAAACATCCCTCAATGCCTTTATGTGAATCTAAAATGTTTGGTACCTGCTACCCACCCCTGCTGTACAACTGGGCTTGGTAACAGAAAACATGGATGGGGCTGGAAATGCAAACTAGGATCATGATACATACAGAGCACCAGCACAAGCTGGCTTTGGACACCAGAGGCAGGGTTGCAGAGCACAGACAAAAACTGTGCACTGGAACCAGAATGCAGATCCAATCAGCCAGCTGGTGTTCATTGCATCAACACTCCACTTCCAAAGGCAGCTCTTAACAGGACAGTCAGACAGGACCTGGACAGAGGCAGCTCAATCTTCACTCAGCCCTGGGTGACTAAACAAGGACTAGCGCTTAGGTGAAGATTCAGCCTCAGCAAAACGTAGCAGAGATGCTGTGAGATGATTTAACGGGGACAGGGGGAAGAAAGAACAATTTCCAGGGAAAGTGAACAAATGGTAACAGCCAACGCACCTGCAGGGACAGGGGGAAATGTGGGATAGGGAAGGACACCAACACAAAGTCAAGAGGTTAAGCGACATTGCAAGGGAAATTGAGGCAGCTAGGAAACGTAAGAGAGGAGAAGCACTAACGAAATCTGAGGATGAGAAAGAGGGAAGGCCAAACAATGATAGTGGGAATATGAACAGAGAGGAACGTGTTGCACCAAAGAGGCAAAGGAAATCAGTGGTGAGAGCAACAGCAGAGAACTGGGGAAAGGAGAACACGAAGACAGCAGGTGAGGCACAGCACAGGCATTAATGTTTTCTTTCACCAAGCAAAGAATCTGACAGGGGACTGAGATCAGTAAAAACTAAGAGACATCTCTGACCAGCAGTGTGGGTGAGCAGGACACAAAAGCAGTGTTTCCCTTCCTTTCAGACAGCAAAAGCAGCAAGTTGTTTTGCATGCACTACAGCAACCTCAGAACAGTGCATGTAGGCCTCAGTGCCACAGGGCTGGACGGGAGATACAGGGGAAAATAAAGCTCAGAAAACATACAGCAAATACTATTCTCTGCACACACTTTCTGCTCCAGCATCGAAAGAAAATCAAGCCCGTGAGGTTGAGGTATGAAGAAACAGGTGCCTGACAGAAGAGGAAGGGGCAGCGCTTCCTGCTTAAGCCCCCAGCCTTGACTATTGCAGCAGTCAGATTCCTTAAAGAGGCGATAAAATGTAACACAACTTCCCTCACTGCAGAGGGCCAGAAGATGAAAAAAAAGTGCGTCACTGACCTCTAAACCTAAGCAAGGAAAAAGAGAGCCTTTGGCACAGGGAGGCTCTTCTGTTGGCTCACTGAACTGAAGCCTGGAGCTACAGCAAAATGAGGTCCTTTAAGCTTCATCTGCATGCAAGCTATCAATAAAGCAAAACCTGGGTCAAAAGGGGAGACAGAAACAGAGCGAGATTCTAATCTTATCTTTTGAAAAGCAGTGGGCTTATACCTTTATTATACAAAATACTTTACAATTAAAAAACATTTTCCCCAATAGAATCATATACAGATATTTATAATTAACAAGATTCAGTTACACACAAGATGGGGACTTTTGCACAAAGGAAAACAATGACAGATGAGCAAGAGAAAATTAAGACTTGACCCGTTTCCCCACCGTACTTTGGGATAGGTTACATTTTAGGCTTTTATTCCTATCACTTTCTCTCAAGCCTGAACTCCGGGATCCCCCCTTACCCTGAGAGGGTAAGGGCCTCCACCCATGTCCCCAGCATCACTACAATACTCTTGTCTTAAAAGGTTCATGAAGAGACACTGAGAAAGTAGCATCTGGCTGTACCATGAAGTTACCAGTGGCCAGAAGAGGGGACTACTGCCCCAGTTTTCCCTAGCAACCCACATATACACACATGCAAGCACATACATGGGGAAGCATGCTCAAACCCCAGAATTTTTCACCCTTTTGGGTGAAACAGCAATCCCATCCCTCCAAAGCAGCATGAACTCGAGACACGCCCTTGCAGGCAGTCTCTGCAGAATTGCTCTCATAGCCAAGGTCTCACAGCCAAGCTGGGCACTACTGCAAATGCAGTCTGGCAAGAAGGCGGGATGCTGCTGTCTTCCCCACTTTGATCATCTGTGAACCAGCAGTGTCAGTCGTCATGGAGGTGATAACGTGAACTGTTCAGAAATGCTCAGGCCACAACAGACAGGCTGGGGAAGTTGCACACTTCACCAGGGGGTTACTTGAAAAAAAAAGCCAGTTGTCAATGATCTGCCCTACCAGGGCAAAGATTTGTGTGAACCCTTGTGAACATTTTCTCCCTAAGAAAGGTCACTCATTGCTGGGCTAGGCAACTGCTGCACTCACAGAGGAGCCCATCCCGGAGTCACTGCTGGAGGCCAAATGCCTGAAGCAGTGTGGGCAGGTCACGGGCATCAGCTGCCCCGTACAGGTCACTCTGCCCCAGCATGGAGAGGGCCATGCGCAGGGTGCTCCAGATGTTGTCAGACATAGCTCCTTGTTGCCCCCGCGGACCTCGGCTCTTCTGCTGCATGTGCAAAGCCTCTAAGAAGTGCTCCACAGCCTCACTGTCAACAGGAGAACAGACACATGCTTAGTGGAGATGATGGTACATCTCATACTCCCTTCCCCATTTGCTTCCAAAGTATTTCTCCTCCAAAATAGTTTCCTCCTCTTCTCTGGATCCTGTCCTCCTCCAGAAGAGGGTCCCCCTTTTCCCTCTAAAAGAATCAGGAGCCCAGATGGCCTCTACTCCACTTGTAACTGCATGACACTCGGATCTCTGGGCAGAGTCCACACACTTGCTCTACTCTCCTATGCCAACAAAAGGCTGCAGTCAGTGTGGCCCTGCCCTCATAACCTATGGCAGTCTGTCTCCCACAAACACACAAACTGGTGGGTCACAGCAGAGCTGCCCATCCTGTGCTCACCGGTGGGCGCCTAAGTTGATGCAGCTGATGCCCAGGTTGTAGCGAGAGCGAATATATCCCGGCTGGAGCTCCAGTGCCCGACGATATGCGGCCACAGCTTCTTCACTCCGATTGCCGTTAGCCAGGGTGGCACCAAGCTTGTTCCACAGAAGGTGGTCCTAGAGGAAGGGGCACAGAGAAAGAGTTGAGATGACCTGGATCTCTTTAAGCTCCAAGCCAACCCTTCCTTCCACATATGTCCGTCTTATTCCTCCACTCCAAATATGCACCTCTCGTACATGCAGCAGCTCCACCCAAACCTTCACCCAAAAACCTCCAAATGCCTCCAGCACCCCCAGTCTGCCCCTTTCTTACATTGGGGCGCACACTGAGTGCAGCACTGAAGCAATCCACAGCCTTCTCGTACTCGCCACTGAGGTTGAAAAGGACACCCAGGCCACACTGGACATCAGGATCCACAGTTGAGAGGTTGCTGCGCACAGCTGCTAAGAACAGCTCCTTCACCTCCATGAACAGCGAGCTGGAAAAGCACAGAACAGGATATGGGTGTACTGTGGAGAGAGCTGGCCTCAGGTTGCTCACTCTGCTCCTGCCTGGACCAGTCTGAGCCCTCCAAGAAGCCTGTCAGCTGAGGGCTGAAATTTGTGACCATAACTTACTCAGACAGCAGGGAACTTAAGACACGCTTGGAAGGCCCCAGGTTTGTCCCCGAGACACTCTCCTCTGGTTCCTTGTCCAGCAGGTGGGCATAGTCCGGTTTGTGGCGCAGCCAGTCCCGCAGGGTCTCACACGCCTGCTTCTGCAGGGACTCGTTGGTGAAGCTGACTGCTAAAGCCATAAGTGCTGTGAGGTTCCCAGGCTGCAGCTCCAGGCACCTGCAGGGCAAAGAACGAGAAGTGAATACGGTATTAAATCAGTGTAGGAGACACCCAGGCAGAGGAGGTAACACAATCAAGACAGAGCACCCCACGACAGCCGTATGGTCCTTGTGGCACTACGCACTCCACAAGGAGCCACACTCACCGTCTGAGGGCACTGATTGCCAAAAGCTCCTGTTCATTCTCTGCTTGGGTGGTTCCCAGATACTGCCAGGCCTGGAGAAGACAAAGATGCACAAAGTCAGACTCAGAGAGGAAAATACCAGCCAATAAGCCACAAACACAGAGATTAAATCCAGTATATTATCCCACACAGTTTTAGAGTGAGATCAAATAGACCAAAGCATACACATTAGCCGCAGGTATAAGTTCCTCTCAAAAGATACATAGATGTCATGGCACATAGGTCCTCAAAGACAATAAAATTGGCATTGTTATAGTGAACAGAAGTGAATGTCTACCTGGAAATCTATCATAAAGCAACTGCTGGCAGTTTTACACTTTTAAATCACAGAATCTCCACTTTTAACTTCTAACTGTGGTCAAACTGCAGAGGAAGGAGGAAAATGCAGATCTCCTATTTCCCAAGAACAAAATGGCATAGCAGCAGTGCTAATAATAAGGAGACCCCCGAGGCAGGCAGCTGTATGTACTTGTGCAGTGGTCCACTAGCAAGTAGTAACCTTGGAGAGTTGACTTTCAGACCTGAAAGTAGAAGCACTGTTATTTTACTGAATTTCCAATCATCATGACACCAGTACATGAAAATGACTTCCATCTCCAAGAAACTGATATAAGGACTATTTAACTAGGCACTAAATCCAAAGTATCTGTTCACTTTATGTTGTTAACCACACCCCTGGGTCGAAAATAGGCTAGATAGTTGGTGGGATTGTCAACATGACGTACCTGCTTTTTGAACGTTAAGTCACAAAAGGAGGTATATATATTCCTCAAGGAAGGAAATTGTTTCATTAGCAAAGACACAGAAACCCTGCACAAGCCACCACAAGCAGAAGGCAATCTACTCTCTTGAATCTCTCATGCCTCATCATACATAGCTAGCTGCAATTCAAGCAGAGCTGACCAGTGATAACTGCAGTGTCCCGCCAGCAGCAGAGCTGATGAGATTCAAGGTAAAATTGTGACTTGGACCAAAGCAAACATGACATTTCCTTCAGAGCAATTGTTCATGTCTATTTGATCACTGTACCATTTGTGAAGTCTTGACTTCTCCTGTACTTTTTGCAGTCACAGTAGAAGAATTCAGAATGTTTCCAATACAGCTAGCCAGAACTGGCCCAAGATTTCTTCCCCTAAGGTTTCAACTACCTCTCCATCATGCTCAGCCTGCAGCCCACACTGCCTATGAGAAGAAAGCGACAGTGCTAAGAGATTAACACCATCCTTTGACCACTTTAAAGCTAAAGCAGATCGTCAAACCTTCTGCTTACTTTTCACCTTTTACCACTACCCTAGAAAGTTAGATGCCAAGAACCTCGTTCCAAAATGGCACTCTCATTTAAGTCTCAGGGTAATCAAATTATGTATGTCCAGTCATATATAATTAGCAGGGCTTGAACAAGACACACTGAAAATTCAGCAGCCCTGGATCCCTGAGGCAGGCACTCCAGAAACAGACAACATGGGTGTATTTGCATTCTTCCTGAGAATATCCACGTCCCTACCCCTGGAAAAAGGCACACAGACTATTCCATTTCTCAATTCATCCTGCAGAAGATGAAGTGATTTATGGAAAAAAGTATTCACTTAACAAGGAGCTGGAACTCTGTCTTCAGTGTAAAAATCCTTCTTTGGCTCACAACTTCAATTAAGACTGTGAAAACACCCAAGTCATCTCTCTCAACCCTTTTGGGTCACATCTTCTCCTAGCACCTAGATGAAAGACTTAGTCAGAACCTCGGTCTAATGAGCTTCTCAGAATTAGAATACAGATATGGAAAGCATTGATCTGCCATAAGCTTCTCCAAACTTACAATGCCAATAAAGACTTTCACAGAAGCAACTTGAGAGATGAGAACTCCTCGTCTTGGCTCCATGCACAGTCTCATGTGCTCCAAAGATTTTACACAGCTCTGGGCCAGACAACTTTGTGTGCTTCCTGTAACTGACCTTAAGTCAGAAACCTCCTCGCTCCAAGGCTCCCTGAGGATTCACACACATCAGCTACAAACTCAGAGCAGCACAAAAATGAGGCGTTTTCATACACCCTGCACAGGTCCTAACACTGAACTGAGATTTCTACACCCACCCTGACAGCTCAGCCCTTTATCTCTGCTGCCACTCACCTCCATATGATCTGGCTTCTGTTGCACTGCAGCCTCAAAGAGCAGGACAGCATTGGGGAGGTCACCTTCCTCCAAGCGCTTCCGCCCCTCTTCAAACGCATCCGGGTGATCCCTCATGGGATTATCTTCCTCGAACTGGTAACCCTAGCAGGGCAGACAGACACACAGGGGCTAAAGCTAGGAGACAGGCTTAGGCAGAAGAGCACTCTCTACAGCACAGCACAGTCTAGTCTTGCTGCATCAGGAACACTCGAGCTGCAGACTAGCCAGCACCTAGTCCTCGTTGCTATATTGTAGCAGATCAGAGAACAGTGGTGGTTCTTCCTGCTAGCTCTGTGCCGGAGAAATGCCCCAAAGCAGACTTGGAGTAAGTTGCTAGAGAGACAAAACATTTAGTATGGATCTTATTAGCTTGGAGGGGAATGGGGGAGAGAGGCAGGGATGGCGCCAGGGGACACAACACTTGAACTCATTGCGAAGAACTCCTGTATTCACTGCTATTTGGTGCTGGACAAGAACCAGACAGCATTTGCAGACGAGCCCAAGTGAAAACGGTATTTAACCCCTAGCTGATCTGGGAAGAGGGTGTGAGTGACAGCAAAGCATCAGCGTGAGAAGGAACCCCAGCAGCATTTAGGGTCTGTGGAACTCACAGCGAGGCAGACACACTGCCAGTCTCCCCAAGGCAGCCCATCACAGAGTGCTAGGGCTGAGAGACCCTGTTCTCCCCTACCTTGTCGTACGATGAGGAGTTGAGGTCTTCATATTCAGAGAGCCAAGGGTGAGCCTCTGCATCTCTCTTGGCCATCTCCTCACATTCTGCCTGGAGTTTGTCCCAGAACTCCACATCTGACTGAAGAGAGAACAAAGTGTGACGGGAGTACCTTAGCCATAAACTCAGGTCTATAGGCATGCCAGAGAACTCCCTCTTGAATGTTTCCAGCCCTCCTCAGAGCATGCAAAGGAGAGAGGTAATTCTGCCATGGGCTCTCAGTTGGCACCCCAGCCCTCCTTCTCAGCCAGCTTTACCTCCACAGCAGCCTTTGCCTGCTCAAATTCCGTATCAAGAGTTGACATGTTCCCAGATCGCGCAAATTGATCCACCCAGGCATCGGATGCCCCCTGGGAGTTTGGAAACAGAAATACACCTTTCTTTTTAGAATTTGGCAACCTCAGGGCACATCTCAAAACAGCAAGAGGGTGTGTCACAACCCTTCCTCCCCATCAGTAAGAACTGATGGCCTATGAAATGGAAACAAATTCATCTGAATCTCCTCTTCCTCCCAGATGCTGTGGGAGATGAGAAAACTCAAACTGTCCAAATACATTCCCAGCGTCTGGCTAGACTCTGCTAAGAGCCCAACAGCCCCTCCCTTGTCTACCTCAGCATCACTGAGAGCTGGACTTGCCATTTTCCTTTGCTCCCAGACTGTGCACTGTGGCAAAATGCTTTCTTCCTTCAGAGCATACAGGCCTGGGGCTCCTACCTGCTGCTGTATAAACTCAGCTGCCCATTGCTCTGCCTGATCTTGGTCTCTGTGGGTCACCTGATTAGCTTCGATCGATACCCTCCCATCTCCGATCTGGCGGACAAACTTTAGGAACTGCGGCAGAGAAATGAAACAAGGGTGGAGCTGGGCAGATGCTGCGCCCACAAGCCCTCTGCCCATGCCCCCCTCCTTCACTAAGAGGGCTTCTCTCTGCAGAGCGAGCACAAAAGGCCCGGAAAGGTGGGAAGAACCAGACTTCACAAGAGTGGAGATGGATAATATCTAAAGTGTATTGTAGGGTTCAACTCCCAGGAATTAGGGAAGAAATGGAAACACGGGACAAGAGGAGGCTTTATTCCTCTACTGTCTTCACCCTTCTCAATTCCCCACACCCCTTATTCACAGTAATATAATTATTACTAATTTTATAATTACTTATTCACAGTAATAATTAATCTCAGCCCCAGTCAGATTTCTCACCTCGGTATTCTTGAGTTTCGGATCATCCACTTTAGAGAGGAAATCAGTAACAGTTTTCTTAAGATCATCCTCAGGTTGGTATTCCTCATACCTGTGTTCCAAGGCAATAAAAAGGGAAAGAGATAGTCTGATACCAAGCAACAGCAAACTCTTTCACTAACAACAGTCTACACAATGGACCAGACAAGAGTGTTGAGGGATACAACCCCTCCTCAGAGATTCTGGGCTTCTCCTAAGTGATTCAGTAGCATCATCCATCTGCAAAAATTCAAAATTACTACTAAGTTAACTGTGCAAGTGACTGGCACAAACAGCAGCAGAATTAAACAGTTACAGAGTCAGCACAGTTCTGCAGAGCAGTCTGGATTCCTTGCCAAGCTCACATGCCATCAGACATTGCAAGTTTTAGCACAACCAGAGACAAGGTCGTATATCCAGGAACAAAGAAAGTAGGTCATGCCCACTGAAGAGGAAAACAGTGTCTTGGAAAAGCATTAGCTCTGCAGAGCATTGAGGGCTTACAGCAAAGACACCACTCAATATGTCTTGTCTGGCTTACAGCAGGATAGGACCAGTTCTAGGTGTTACCACTACATTCAGTCTTGGGGAAGTCTTTGGAACTGGTGGCAATAACTCGGGAATGTCCATTATCTGCAGAAAGCTATCAGTGAAGGCAAGAGCCAGGAGGAAGGAGAATCCAAATATCCAAAATTTTTTTAAGGAAAGATCTAAGAAGCCCCAATTGCTTGTGTGTGTTTTGCTTCTTTAATCAAAAAACTTGACTGTACTCAACAAGTACCTACAGAGAGATGAACCATCTTTAATCTACCACAAAAAACCACATTAAAATAATATGTAGAAGGCTGAACCTAAAAATATGTCAAGGAAAGGCTGGAAGCGGTTTGTCAGATAGGGAGACATACATGATGAAAGTTTACAACCAGTAGAGTCTAGTAAAAAGCATCCGTTGCAGAAAAAAAGTTCCTGAACTCATTCCTGAAGTTACTTTAAGGAGTTTTGCATTAGGCATGGGATTAAGTTAGCCTACATGATCAAAGTATCTTCCTGGAACTAGAGAACAGAAAAGATACACTCTCTTAAAAACTTCAGTTTGCAAGCATTGTTTCCTCCTCTCTCTGAAACCAAAGGCCTGAGAACACCAGTCTAGGTTAAATGACTCAAAAGCATTGAGGCCATAGCAGATTTCTATCACCTTTCCAAACTTCACCCACCCAAGTGCCTAGCAGCAACAGCTGGTCTTGAGAAGTCAGACTCACCATTTATCTGCCAAAGACTGATCTTCCGATTCCCCAAGCCACAGCTTCTCCTCTGACTGCTCTAGGTATTCTTCTGCCCACTTGGCAGGAGACACAGACAGTGGATCTGCACAGCAAGAATGGGGAGAAAAGTAAGACAAGCAGACCACCACACCTTTGTTTATGCTTGCTTCTTCTACCTTTGTTTATTCTGATCTAAAAACCAAGCCTTAGGTTCAGACAGTGAATTAATACAGATGCCACTGTGGTGACAAATAAACTTATGATTTTCTACTCTAATATCACAACTTATTCATCTGCTCCCTGTGGGATACTATGTAGGTCAAGAAAATTAGCAATGCATTACAAGTCTCTGTCAAAAGCACAGCCTACAAAGCACAAGTTTTTCATCAGAACTTTCTCAAAGACCTTTGTAGATTCTAATTTATATTCCCAGAAACATAGAGTGAAGGTCAAAGAGTGGGACTACCCAGTTTTCTACAGTAGCCACTCCTGGAGAAGAGAATAGCATCTACTTAAATCTTTTCCGTAATTTCCAAATTAGGGCACGGATGGTAACAGGACCCTCTTCCAGACCCAGTTCTCTACATAGTGCAGGATGGCTTTTCAAATAAAGCTTAACCTTTGGGCCAGAAACACTCACTTTGCACATTTCCAGGCTGTAACATCTCTCTACCTCCATGCAACTGACACAAAATATTTGGCCAAAGCACACTAAAGAGTATTTACCTTTGTACCAAAGGCAAATTTAGCCTTAGGAGAGGGAATTAGAAAACATGTAAACAAGAAGCAGCACCAGGCCATCTCCAACTTGCATCCGTTGAATCATAATTTTCATAAAAACAGTTTAAATAGCATGCTTCTCCTAAATAGTCTAAGTAACCTAAGCTAGAAACAGAAGACCCTTACACCTAAATAAGAGCTTCCACACCACATTGTTCATAATTTGACTTAACCATAACACCATCACAAAGCAGCTTTCCTACCCTCCACCCCATTAAAGCTGCTATAGGAAACACTGACTGCTGGGCCCAATATTCCAATTTCACATTCAGTAGCTCTTCACTATAACACAGGCATGTGACTGGACATCATCTTGACAGTAATTCCAAAAAGGACACTTCACCTGTCACTTCAGCAATGAACTCCTGTGACCAGTCAGCCTCATTGTAATCTGAAGAGACATCACCAGCATTATCTGCTGCAGCCAAGAATTCCTGGGTCCAGTTTTCAGATAGTGCCAGGGCTGCCACACCTGGAGCTACATGAAAAAAACCAAAAAACCAGAAGTGAGGATTGGAGCACTCAAAGGCACCATTTATGTGTTCCAGGCTAGCCCTAATCACCTCTGATCCTCCTCTTTGTTATAATAAAATCACAGAACTGTTTCACTTGGAAGGAGTCTCTGGAGGCTGCTAGAGTTCTCACAGCAGATTAACATGAAAGCCAAAGATGAGGCTGCTCGGGGCATTCATCAGGTAACTTCGGAATTTGTCCATGGCTGGCAATTCCCCAGCCTCCCCAGGCACCTGTTCCAGTACTGAACTGCCTCCTCCAAGGGAAGAAATGTTTCCACATACCTAGTCCGTTCCCCTTTCCACAAATTGTGTCCATCACCCCTTGTCCTTCTCCATACTATTGCTGTGAAGATCCTGACCATGGCTGCTGCAGACAGCAACAAGACACTCCACTCCCTGCCCCTCAGGCTCTTCTTCCCCAGGTTAAAATGTCCAGTGCCCTCAGCCTTTCCTCTTACAACATGTATTCCTGTCCCTGAATATTTTAATGATCTCTGATGAACTTGTTCCAGCAGATCAGTGTACTGGGAAGCCCAAATCCAGAAACAACACTCCAGATACCATCTCAGAAGGGCTCAATAGATAGGAGCCACCCTGCTAGGAGCTTAACCAAAACTGCAAGATCTGTTCCAGCTCTCCACCAACTTCAGCTCCACTCACCTCGCTGAGGGGCCTGTCGGAAGCTTGACTGTTCAATCTCTTGCATCTCAGCCAACAGGTCATCCATCTTAAAGGTCTGGGGTGCACGGGACAGCAAAGGGGCATTCTGCGCTTGCAGAAACTCTCCAACCAGCTGCCAAAGACAGAGATGGATTACAAACACTGCACAGAAGATGAACAGGCAGAGCCATGGAGCAAGAGAGAAGGGCTTGTCCAAAGGAAATATTAGCATCAGGTAAGGGGTAAAATAACAGTGTTGATGAGAAAAGCTTTAAGAACATTAATCAAAAGCTATAAGGAGATGAATCAATCTGTTCTTACCTCATCTTCGGTGGCTACTCCCAGTGGTTTGGATACCTGCAGGGAATAGGGGGCAATTTTGTCAACAGTTTTGATCCCACACCCCTTTCCACACACACACAGTGTGAGCCAATTAGATTGTATCTTCCTCTTCCTTGAGCTTAGGCTGTCAATGTTTTCTTGCGTTAGCTGCCTGCTAAAGCTAAGGGAGCAGGAACACTTTGAGGGATCCTGTCCAACCCCCTCCCACTACTGTCTGGCTTAGGGCCTGTGACAGCAAGGCACACAGCTCACCACAGCCACCAACATCCCGTGCGTGCCCACAACGCTGCTTGGGGTCACCCCTGGACCTTTTTCCACAAAAAAAACCACATGACACCAAACTGCACTGACAGCCCCCCGCCCTGCTCACCCCCAGCCCGAGCTGACCGACCCAGTCGCCGGCAGGACCCAGACCCAGCCCAGCAAGCGGAGCAACACTCACGGCTGCGGCTTCGGGCGCCCCGGGGGGCCAGGCCAGCGGGCCCTGCAGTCCTTCCTGCCGCAGGGCTTTGTCCTGGGTGAAGTGCCCCGCCAGCTTCATCAAGGGGTTGGAGCCCCCGCACTCCGGCTCCACCAGCTCCCTCATGGCCATGGCGCCGGGCAAGAGGGGAGAGAGGGTCGGCGCCGAACCCCGCCGCGGCTGGACCTGGCGCCGGGGCGGCACAGACAGCGGGTGAGCGCCGGGCGGAGCGACCGCCTGACCCC
>VZTD01000013.1:466449-495069 GCA_013397725.1 Rhagologus leucostigma | reverse complement strand
CGGGGCGGGGCGGGGCGGGGCCAGCCTTAAAGGGACAGGCGCCGGAGCGCCCTAAAGGGGCACAGTGCCAGGGCCGCCCGTGTCGCCGCCCGTGTCGCCGCCCGCCGCCGCGACCCGTCCCTCCGGTGGCTGCACGGCCGCCGGCCTCGCCGCGCACTGCTCCCGCAGCTCCGGAGCCGGCTCCCGAGGGATGTGCTCCTCTGCTGGCCGTGAAATGGTGTGTAGATGTATATGGTGTGTACTATACACATCTCTTTATATTCGCGAATGTACATACATATATATGTATTTATATATATTCAACGAGTTGTGTATGGTATGTGTATGTATATGTGTATGTATATACGAGAGATATACACATGTATGCACCATATACATCTCGTTGTATTTGTGAATATACATAAATATATATATATTCAGCTAGATGTATATGGTACGTATGCATATATATATGCGTAGATGAGCGTACACTGTATCAGCACACGTTTGTCCAGCTGATGGACGGATATTTTATTGTTTGCTCTGGGATCACTAAAATGTTGCAGCTGGCAGCCACAGGTTGAAAGTGCACGCATTTAGCTGAAAAGTATGTGATAGCTTCAGATAAGCCACAGAAATGTCAACTCCTTCCCAGCCTTGATCCTTCTACATTCGTGGTACCAAAGGACAAAACACCTGGAAAATCAGAGGTCATTTGTGTATAGCCTCTAAAAGAATGGGAAAGGCACAAAGAGGGGATTGTATGATGTGTGCTGCCTCCCGTGACATTAGAGTGCTAGAAATAAATTGTTTTCTGAATCAGATCCCATCTTCTCCTTTTCAAAGGAATACATTCCTCTGCAGGACCCTCTCCAGATTTGTCAGGTTCACTTCATCTGTCCAAATGTGACCTCTGGTGCGGTTTTAGGCACAATTCTTTAACAGTAGGTCTTCCTGCCTGCTCTCCTTACAGCTTTGAAATGCATGTGACATCCACAGCCAGTTCTGTTCTAGCAAGTAGTATGTATGGCTCAAGAGGAGCAAGCTTTCCAAGCTGTAAGAATTGGGGCTGGAAATACAACATCCACACCAAACATGTTTGGGGTGCTTTACTTTGGATTGTGTCTTCCTTGACTTGACTTCCTTGACTGCACACCAGTTAGTGGTTGACGTGCACGAGGTGTGCCCTATGCACAGCCTAGCACCACCAAACAGGAATCTCGTTTCCACACCAAGACTGTCCTGCAGGACAAACCCAAGCCCAGCAAGCAGGGATTACTGGAAGATTCATTTTGAAAGCACACTTCTGGCATCCTGGAAGGTTAAAACAAGACTCACCTGCTATTACAAATGCCAGGCCTACGTATGCTCAGTGTGATCAAGGGTTAGCAAGAGCACTTGAAGAGAGAGGGATGGAGAAGGCTGCGGGGCAGAATCCCAAATTACTTTCAGGAAGAAGAGATGGGCAATGCTGCTCCTAAGTAAAACCAATAGACTGCACAAAGGCGTGGAGAAGGAGAGTGTAGGCATTGAGGTTAAGGCATGGATGGAAATCCAAAAGCCATCACAGACTGAGCAGTGATGAAGACATGAAGTAGTTTTGATTTATAAACATTTTCAACAAGGTTTTGGGGTATGCCCATGACACCAGCCTATGATACCAGTTTGGCCTTCTGGTTCAGGAGAGGGACAGGGAAACACTGCTCTGTAAAAAAAGCCCCCACAGCCTCCCTTCTAAGGCTGAGCAGCAAGAGCAGCCCCACAGGGAATGCAGCCAGGGTCATCACTGGTGCCTGCAGGGACAAGAAACACTACAGTAAAATGTATCCTCTCTCGTCTTCCCCTCTTTCTCTTTTCCTGGGAAGACAGTTAGTTTTCCCTGTTCCTGAGCTGCCTTCAGGCTCACCAAGACTCTTGCAAAGCAGCGCTCATCACTGAACCAGTTCCAACATTGAGCAATCCTTGGATCTGCTGAAAATGTGGTGGTATCATTCGCACCAGGCTGGAGACAGCCTGTTGGAGGCCTTCAGAAAGCATCTTCTGTGGCTCGGTCATAGTTTGCCATTGCTTAAGAGTGAGGCATGGGTGCCCCTTCCACCCGCAGGTACAGAAAGAGACCTTGCAGAGCAAGATTTTCGAGGTCTTAGACCCAGCGCAAAGGAGACAGAAGGAAAAGCTGGATGGCCCTTTGTCCCTTAGAGTCCCAAAAGACTGTGATGCAACTGGAAGGACCAGAAGTGGCAGTGGTGGCAGAGCATCCAGGACAACCACAGCAATAGTTGTTGGTGGATAAGTATCCTGCTGAAGCCGCGACTATTTCTGTTTGCAGGCGGAAAGCAAAGGGTCTGATCTAAAGTCAACAGGAAAAGAAGCAGAGTCAATGGACCCCTGCAAGTGAAGGGTAAATAATTTGGCAGCAAGAACTAAAATATCAGGAGGCTCCAATAACTCTGGGAGAGATGAGAGAAGCAAATGGTACAGCTCCTGAAAAGGCTTCTCCAGGGTCTGCATCCTTCAGCCGTTCTGAATACCAGTACTCTGCCGAAGGTCCTGGGCCTGATGGGGACCAGGGACAAAATGGAGGTCTCTCTAACTATTCCCCACCCTAACTTTGGGAAATTCATTATTTCTTTCCAAGTGCAGAACTTAGCACATGCTTTTATTAAATGACTTCTACACTTTCAGGCTATTTGTCCCACTGATCAAGATCATTTGAATATGAATTTTCTCTGCCAAATCTGTTGCAACCTCTCTCAGGTTAATGTTGCCTGAAAATTTTAATAGGCACAATTTTCTAGTCCACTGTATAAATTACTAAAAAAAACACTAATAGCACACTGAAAACAGATCTCTGCAGGACTCCTTGATACTTCTCTTCAGACAGACAGCATAGCATCAAAAACTAATCTTAGAATTTTCCAATCAGCATCAGAGTCTCCCAACAGCGATTTCAGTAGATCCAGTTTCCCATGTTTCCTAATGTGCTTGTTAAACTGTCAGATGAAACAGAGTAAAAATCCTACTGAAGTCAAAATATTTAACATCTGTTGTTACTTCCTTGTCCACAAGGCCTGTTAGTCTGCCATGGAAGATTGGTTTGGCTTGATTTCGGGGGTTTTTTTGAAAATGGAAAATGTGAGTTGTCTATGTAATGTTTATTTGTTCCAGTATTCACAGGGGAAGGCAGTAAAATGATGCTGGTTAGCCAGTAATTAATCAGATCTTTTTTTTTCCCCCAATAATAGCCAATATATTTGGTCTTTTCCAGTCTTCTGAACCTCTCCATTGTCTAGATATCGCAAAGATAATGGCCAGTGGGCCATTCTCCAGTTCTCCAACCATCACAGGATGAAGTTCATCAGCCCTAATTGGTCTGAAAACATTGACTTTGCCTAAGCACTTAGAAATCTAGAATGACTTTTGCCCCACTTGGAATTAGTGCTATTTAAGATATCTCCCTAGCCACCACCACAGTGAAGGCAAGTGAAAAATGCTTGGAACTTCTAGGTGTCTTTGACCAATTACCAATTGCACCAGAAAAACAGTCTTTTTACTGGTCTTCCCCTCATTGCCCAGGTAGTGACAGGCACTATTGATGAGCTGATAGTTCTGTTCTTTTCCACCACAGATAAGGTACTTATTTCCTTTTCAAAGTATCTTTGTACTTAATTGGACTCTGTTGCTATGTCTCCCTTAATTCCTTCTCCTCTATACTAAACACTGCAAATTTTTTCAATCCTTTTGCTTGAATGGCCAAGGTAGTTATTCCCCTCTGCGGGTTCACTCCCCACATTTGCCTCTGTTGTAGCAGTGTGGTACCCAAACTGGACACTCAGTCCTGTGTCACTCAGTGTTGTGAATGATGTCCCAGCAGTACAGAGCTGTTCTGACAGCTTGTTCCAGCCGACCTACGGGTTATCCTCCTAAACACATAAACTGATCTGATGTGTGCCTTTTTGGCAACAGCATCATGTTGATGTACATTCTGCTTTTTTTAAGGAAGATGATATTCAATGAACTCTGACGCCCTCTGAAACTGTGCATTTGCAGAAGCAACAGAGGATCTTTTGCCCCTGAATACTGCCTGTCTTTCTCACACTGATCCTCCGAACTTCAGAGTCATGGGTCTAATTTATTCAGAGGGTTGGGGTTTTCCTGTGGAGAGCATTGGCCCGTTTTCATATGAACCCAAGCATCCGCGGAAGCATCTGTGGTCCCGTGAGCGAGGACGAGAGTCAAGAACGACTTGGCTCTGCTCTTGGACCCATCGCTTTCCCGTGGTCAAAGAAATCAGTTCACCACCTCTGCCTTGGCTCCCCTACTTGCAAAACAAAGACGAGTTTGTTTAAGTTTGGGGGGGTCGGTGTGAGGACTGGGAGGGGTGGGGGGGGAGTCGCTGGTTTGTTTTTAATGAAAGAGCCTTGAGCGGCCGGGCCAGAGGGGCTGCGTGAATTAGCACGCCTACCTCAGCCCGGACGCACCCTCGCTCCCTTCGCAGCGCCCCGCCCGCCCCTCCCGCTGCCGCCGCCCGGGCGCCTCCTCCGGGCAGGCGGGGGCCACTGCGGCGGGGCCATGTCGCAGCACAGCACGCTGCTCCACCTGCTCGCCGGAGGGTGAGTGGCCCCGGGAGGCGGCCGGGGGCAGGAGGGCGCCCTGGGGCGGGATTCGGGCGGCGGGTCCAGCAGGGAGCCGGGGCAGAACAGCCCCCGCCCTGCCCCGCCGGTGCCCCGCTGTCCTCGCCCGCGCGGTCGCGGCTGTGCCGGGTCCGGATCGGGGCTCGGCGCTATGGCCCAGCGCCGGGGTGAATGTCTGGCTCCGCGCCTAGGGAAGACGGAGAGCCTCCCTGTGGGACACGGGGTTTCGTCCAGCCTGAGCTTGCCGGGCACGGGGAGCAAGGGAAGCGGGGTGCTGAACGAGAGGCCTCCTCAGCGCGGCAAATGGTGGAGCATCCATGTGTTCGGGAGGGCGGCCAGCTCTCTCCATCAGCGCGTGGCTGAAATTCCTGTTTAAAGCCTTTTCTGGCTTTAAATAGTGCGGCTGTTTCTGGTGAGTCAGGTGTTTGGATCCCAGCGGTGCCTCTCTGCAGTTCGAAGCGTGCCCTTGAGCAAGTAATTTCTCACGTGGCGTTTCCCCCTTCCTCTCTTTAAGGTCTCAAAACAACGAGCTCCAAGTTTGTAGTGCCCTAAAGCAGAAGATAATATGGTCCGCCGGACTTGGCAGAGTAACTGCAGAAGTCCTCTGCTTAGGCAGCCACCTGATCCCATTCCTAATCCCACCAACCTGCTGGAGTTCGTGTGACAGTGAAGCCTGTGATACAGCATGTAGAATAAGGCACACAATTTAATTGCTTTTAATTAGTAAATTTCCAGTTTTTTGCAGCTAATGCAGTTCTTGTGCTATGCCAGTCTTTGCATATGTGTATTTGTCCTCTCCGTTCCCATTTTATTTTGTACGTTATTCTCTTTTATTAATTTATCTTTTGAATGATATAATAATTGCATCTTAGACTTTCTTAGTATATTTTTATTTCTTAGCTTTTTTCTTAAGCTTTTCTTCATCTTTTTCCACCACAGTTCCTGAAAAACTGAGAGTTTGGCTAGTGACAGGAATGTCACTAGTGAGAACTTTGTCAGTCTGTATCCTGTCCTCATCCATTAAGCGATACACCTGAATTACAGCTAATTAAAACCCCGGAGATAATCACGTGAATAAGAGGTGAATGAGAAGTTCAGTTTATTGCTGCACGATATTTAGTATTACTGGTTTATATAATGAAACAAAACAGGGTCTCATTCATGAAGGAACAGTTGTTCACTTTATCTTCCAGTATAAGAACTGGGGACCATCAAAAGAAACTGGTGAGAGGTTTGTTCAAAACTAATGCAAGAACATAGTTCTTCCCACAGTGTGCAGTTAAACTCTGGAACTCTTGGCCACAGGATAGTAGAGGGTAAAGACTTCTTATGTGTCCAGGAAGCATTTTAAAAAGATGAATGAAAAAGAATGTGTTGAAGGCTATTAAAAGCAAGGTAACATTTCCAGCTGAGGAAATCCCTGAGGTGAAAATTGTGGGAAGCTGGGAGAGTGCTCTGGAGGTCAGTATTTCTCCTTGTCTTCTGTAGGTGACCTTTATTTGTCCATGTCTAGGCAGAAGCCTGGTTTAACTGCAGGTTTGTCTGACCCAGCATTGCTATTCTTAAATGAAGATCTTCAAGCCATCTCAATTTTTGGCTAGCCTAAGTAAGAAATAACGTGAATTACCAGTAAATCTTGTCACTTCTGTGCATGTGCTTATACACTTTTTAGATCATTGAAAAAATGCTAAGAGTGTCTTTTGTATTTCTCAACTAATCCTCTTTTTCTGTCACCTCAAACTTTCCAGTTTTCCCTTTAAAATGTGAAAGCAAGATCTAGAGGCAAGTACCATTTTCTTAGATAAAATGACCCACCTTCTCCAATTAGCACTTTTTGCCACAGCTTTGTTCTGAGAGTACATGTTGTACTCGTTTTCAACTGCTGCTCTTCATCCTATTTTGCAGGAATTGCTTTAGTTCCTGCTTCTAGACTAATGACACATAATTTTCCATTTCTCCTGAAACAGAAGAATTTTGCAGACCTATGTCTTTCATACAGTGTAAGCAGCTGTATCATCATGTAATGCACAGTAATACATCACAGTTGAGATTTCTTCTAGTTTTGAACAACTGCTACACCTCATTTCCTCAGCTTTAATTAATTGGTGTTCTTTTTTCCTCTTTAGTCTTGCCATTGAGCCGTAGTGGCTCAGAGGTCCCCCTTCACCTCAGACTCTCTTTCTGCTGATTAAATGACCACCATGCTAAGGAGTAACAATTTCTTTAATTGTTACTATTGCTTTTGTAATACTTCTCCAGTATCTGTATGTATCAGTAGCTTCAGGAACTTGATCTCAGGAAACTTTTATATATACTGGAAGTGTGGGTTCAAACTCATATCCTGACCATTGCAGGTGGGCACTTCTTGAAGAAATAAGATATTAAGAGAACATTGTATAAACTTTTGCCTCCTTATGCACTATTAGAGAGAAGAATTTTTAGTATACCAAGCAATTGCTTCTCTAAATGTTTTCCTGATGTATTGTTTGCTCAGCTTTTAGATAAGGAGTTGAAACTGCCCTATTCAGACCTTTTAGACCTTGATCTGTCACCACTGTACTCAATCTCCTCCTGAACTTGAGACTGCACTTCGGGTCCGAAAAACAACAGGCATGTAAGTCTGGAGCCTGTGTCAGACAAATTAGTAGTCTATGGTAAAGAACAGGACTGTTGGGCCCCTAAAAGAATATGGTCTATATGGGAAGAATCAACGTGGCCTTTGTAAAAGGCAACTCTGGATTGCTGCGTAGGCTGTGTCTTGGTGTCTGTGCTTGATCAGCTTGTTCACCCAGAGAACCCGAGCCAGGCTGTTCAGTGCTTTGCTGGGTGTTGTTTTCTGAGCTGGAGCTAAATTTTGGAGTCACACTGCCAGGCTCCCACCACTCATCATATGCCTCCTGAGGGGAATTGCTGCTGATGGACTGCTCTGCAAGTCTTCACCACCACTGTGTACATCTGCCAAGGGCTTGACAAAACAACATGACTGTTACGGAATAGCATAGCTAGTTGCTGGCATCATTAGCTGCATAATCTCCTAGCTGCCATATCTTCAACTCTTGGATGTCAGTCCAATAGGCATCCAAGCCTCTCTTTTTATTTTTTTTTTACCCCCCTTCCTGTTGGCAATGCTAATGAAGTCCTGGGAGCAAAGGCTGTGGGAATACTGTATATGTGCACTGAGCTGTATAGACTTTAGCTGTATAGACTTTTTCAAAATAATTCTTCAGAACTCTGGCCATTTGCTGTCCTGCCCTGTCATATGTAATTCTGATGACACACCTGACTCTTCCCTGGTATCTCGTAGTTCTTTGATTGGCTTTTCTTTCTTTGGAGCAGAGTGAGCTTTTTTTTAAGCCTCCATCTCTAATGAAACAAAGCAACTTCAGCTGTAGCAGATGTGAACGATCATCCATTTGTCAGAGCCTCTTGCATGGCTTACATGCAAATTCATCTCAGAATGGTCTTTCAGGTCCTGAGCATCCTCTAGAAGAGCAGAGTTATCAGTCAAAGGATATAGAGGGGCAGAAGCTGAGAACCAAGTGTATCAGTTCTGACTTGTCCCTAGGTGGTGAAAAGGAAAAAAGGGGATATGTGTCCTTTCAGCATTCCTGCGGTGTGATGAGACCGATTGATGGAGATGGTTCATGAGTTCCAAAAATAGATTCTGCCTGCTGAAGGTCAGGATCCTCTTACATTAAGCAAGCCAGGCTTGGAGAGAGCCTGGCTGTTGGCAGAAAATACAGATCCTGCTTACAGGGCCTTGCAAACGTGGGTCTGACCTAATTATGGATTAAAGACACAGGCAAGCTGAGGCGTGGGAAAGTTCTGTGCTGCCCCTCTGTAAGCCGGTGTGGCTGTGGTGAGGTGTGAGCCACGGTGCCTGGTGACCGCAGCAGAAGGCTTTGCAGTGAGGTTGGGCAGCAGAAATGTTTGCTCTGGGGGACTGCTGAGTCCCCACAGACTTGGGACTCTCTGTCTCAAATATTGAGTAAGGTTTCAGAGTGAGGCTGCCAGATGATGTCCCAAGCTGAGCTGTTACGTTAATCAGTGTCAGAGCAGGAGGTCATGTGTGACACAGACTGGGGTACCTAACCTCCTCTCCCAGAGGGGAGAAGGTGTGGACAGGCAGGGTCAGAATTATTTCCCTATTATGGCACAGAGGTCGTTCTTAAATGTGCTACTGTGCCCTAGATGTGGTGGCACAGCTGGAGCCATCCTGACCTGTCCCCTGGAAGTGGTGAAGACACGTCTACAGTCATCCCGGCTGGCATTGCGGCCTCTGTGCCTCCCAGAGATACAGCTGCCAGGGATGAGTGTGAGGCTGATGAATCCCACCCCACCATCTCCTGGAGTGCTTCAGTTGCTGAGGTGAGTAGGACAGGGCAGTGTGCCTGTTAGCACCAGGGAGGTGATGGTTTGGCTGTCAGGTGGAGGGTGTGAGGGGAGAGAGAAAGAGCTGAGGCTCTGGAAGCCACAAGTGCAATAGAAAGTTTGATCAGAGCACAGGTTACATCTGCTTCTCACCAGTGATCTCTGATCTGCAAGGCAGCTTTGGGGACTGTGAGAAATTTCTCAGCTAGTGGTTTGATCAGACCCAGAGGGATGGCATCATCAAGAATAGGATGCAACAACTAATGAAAAGTGTCCCTGCCCATGGCAGGGTGGTTGGAACTAGATGATCTTTAAGGTCACGTCCGACTCAAGCCATTCTATGATTCTATGACTGAAGGAGAGAGGAAAAGTGGTTGGAGAGAAAATGAGAGCAGGGCAGAAAAAGGATAACGTGGGAGGTGAGGAGAGGGTGCTACAAGAAATACTGAAGAACAAAGAAGGAGAAGGAACAGGAGAGCCCCCAGCTTAGTTTATTCTGCTGATTTCTCTGTTCATGTCCTTCTGTAGGGCCATCCTTGAGAAGGAAGGCATGCGGTCCCTGTTCCGCGGTCTGGGTCCAAACCTCGCTGGGGTTGCTCCTTCCCGGTGAGTACTGCTCCATGACACTGCCTCATGTTGTACACTTTTAAAAGGCATGTCATACCTGTTGCTCCACTTTCTGAAAGCAGTTTGGGCCTTGTGCTCATGTGCCACAGAACCCCTTCACACAGACATTTTCTGGAGCTTCTGGTCATAGTGTTAAGATGATCGCTGTGGGCCAGATATAAATGGTATCTGACATCATGTTAGACAAACCTGTGCTGGGAGTAAGAAAACTTGGAGTGAGACCCCACAGTAGTGTCTCTGCTCCTCATAGGGCAGCTGTAACCTCTTCTGTATTTTTTTCCAACCAGGGCTATATATTTTGCTGCCTATTCTGGTATTAAGGAGAGGCTTAATACTGTCCTGGTACCGGAGTCCAAGAAAGTACACATATTAGCAGCAGCCTGTGCAGGTGAGCCTTTTCTGTCTCAAATCAAAGCCAAGAGGTCCTTCTGTCTGGAAGTGCCTAAGTATTTCATTCCTTCTCCATTGCTGCTCTGAAGCTTTTTCCCTCCACATCTGGAGAAGTGAGTTCCTTGGGTAACCTAAATGTTTTCTCACTCTTCATTCTTCTTAGGCTCATCTCTTGAAGTCTAGTCTTTACCCCTTCAGCTGCTATCAGGAGCTCTATTCTGCTGTGAGAGGGAGAAGGCAGTGTGTAATTTAGACCACTCACAGAACCATTTCTCTTGATATAACCCAGTTCTCTAACAAAATCCTCCACTCTTGCAAAATCAGCTTGCTGTTTCCTGCCTCTTTGTAGCACCCGGGCCTGTAGTAGGGTTTTGTTGGAGGCAGAGGAGCTAATCACCACTAGACAAAGGCTGGAATAGGGGAGGAGGAGAATCAAATAGTGTGCCCTAAATATCTCTTCTCAAGGTCATTCTCAAATTGCAAATGCCTGCAGCATGCCAAGCAGAGCTCAGAGAGCTGATAGATCAGCACCTCTTCACAAACCCTCAGCGTGATGCTGGCGCTCACAGCTGTCTTCCTCTTCTGTTCCCCAGGCGTTAGCTCAGCCACACTCACCAACCCCATCTGGTTAGTGAAAACCAGGATGCAGCTGGAAGCCAGGTAAGGCAGGGCAGCAGTGCAGAGCCACTCCGTGTCACATCAGGATTGGTTTGGGGGTGGTGGTGGGCAGGGAGAAGTTAATGATCTCTCATCAGAGCATGCTAAGTCACAGGCTGGGCAAGAGCCTTATGGCTGTGTTCACAACAGCACTGTAGGTCAGGGGTGCAGCATGCTGTCCTAACCCTCTCCCTTCTTTACAGGGTGAAGGGGGAGATGGCCAGCAATGCTCTCCAGTGTGCCATGCACGTGTACCGCACTGAAGGCCTGCGTGGATTTTACCGTGGGATCACTGCCTCCTATGCTGGAGTGTCAGAGACCATCATACACTTTGTCATCTATGAAGCACTGAAACAGGAGCTGAGGAATAGCCAGCATTCCCATTCCCCAGCACTCACACTTCCACCAAACAACCATGATTTCTTTGGACTAATGGGCGCTGCTGCTGTCTCCAAAACATGTGCTACATGCATTGCCTATCCACACGGTGAGTGGGTCCACTCTCCTCGCTTGTGTTCCCCTTGAGGGGAGATGCCATGCCTGTAGGACCCATTTGCTAACATACGGCTTCCCTTCTTGTCTCTCCAGAGGTCATTCGGACACGGTTGCGAGAGGAAGGGTCACGGTACCGTTCCTTTACACAGACTCTGCAGCTCCTGGTCCGTGAGGAGGGACCCTTGGCTTTGTACCGGGGGCTCCTGGTGCACCTGATCCGCCAGATCCCAAACGCAGCCATCATGATGGCTACCTATGAAGTCATCGTACATTTGGCCTCCTCCACCTTGTAAGCTGTAGCACTTGGCTGAGGCTGCTGTGGAGGTACAGGGACATCGTGGTCCTGAGACCTGGTCTTTTACAGTGCTCTGAGAGCTGGTGCTTTTTGTCACAGATCAGATCTGGGTCAGGCATTCTCAAGACACAATGACTATTTTGTGCCAAATTTTTTGCTCCAGTGTGCACAATGTAGCCTTTTTTTTCCTTCTGGAGACTTGAATTATTCTAGTGCTTCAAGATGTCAGGGCACTGGTTTGACAGTGCCTTTTGTAAACTCCCTTGACAAAACAAGGGCATGGAACTTAGTGGGAAGGAGACAAAGCAGAAAGTGTAAGAGTGTGTTAGCCCCCAGCATGTTCACTTCTTTGGACCCAGTAACAACCCTACGTGGGCACAGTTGGGTATGAAGACAGGCTAGAGCTGAGACATCTGAGAGAACTGCAGCAAGCAGAGATCTTGTGCTGCAACCCTTCATGCCCTCAGAGGGGCTCTTCCACCTCTCACCTACTGTACTGCCTTCTTGCTCCTAAGGAGGATTTCTCAACCTTGGCTGCCAACAAATTGCAGAATTTTCCTTTGGGTCCTTCACATGTTGCAGCCATTGCCCCAAGATGCATCAGGCAGCTGACAGCCCATTTTTGTCTTGCAGGGTCTGAAAAACCAGACCAAGTAGATCCAGGGAAGAAGCACAACCTGCTCTGAAGCACTATCCTAACAACTCATGCTACTGCTGGGCTCAGAGCCATGCTCTGCTAGTATCTGTTGTGTTTCCATCCCCTCCATTCTCAGCAGAAAGAGGAAGATGCCTCCTTCCCCCAGAAGTGCTGGGGCTGTTCTACAAGCTGGAACCCCTGGTATAAAAAATACTCTATCATACTGATAAAGAAAGCAGATCAGGTGAAAAGATGGATGAAGCTAAGGAGATTTAGCCTGTTTCTATTGATACACTAAGTGTATGGAAAGAGCCTTATTTATTTTTTTCCTGTATTCAAGAATTCAGTTTGCTGCATGTACTACATTTGCCTGCAACAGGCTTGAGTGCCTTCTGTTCCTCTGTGGGTTCCTAGCCCCGAGTCCTGGGGAAGGCTATATTGTGTTTACAAAGAGTATTTTGACTCTCAGAAAGGCAGGGGGTAGGGTCCTGAGTGATGTGTTTTTCTTGTTTCATCACATATGCTAAAAATGTAACCCTTCCCCGAGATACGGCAGTAATTTCAGTAAACACATGCTCTGGACAAGCTCGTTTCACATTAGAGGCTACACTATTTCTTTCGCTGGTTGTAGTGACAAACTGCAGAAGTCCTGAATGTTTTATTTGAAATCCATTTATTTTAAAATCCACTTTGTTTCCTCATCTTTCTTACCTTCATTCATTTAGTATTAGGAGTATTGACAATTTTACAAAGCGACACAAAGCTGCAGTGGTTTGTTGGTTGTTTTTTTTTTTTTTTTGCATGAAACGAGAATAAACCTCAAATGACAACATTGAAAAAATATACAATATATATATATAATATCTGGGGAGGGGCTGTGAGAAACCCCACTCTGAGCCCTATGGCTGGCTCTGCCTTCCAGATTTCCATTCTTTCCAACGTCTGCATCACAGTTTGAACTGTGCCACCATCATGTGTAAGTGCCCTAACACATGTTTCTGGAGAGCCAGATGGGGGGTCAGTAATGTGGGGAATGTCCACAACGAGAATGGCAAAAGATGAAGGAACATGGGCGGCAGAAATGATAAGTGAGGGAGGAGCACGTATGTACACGGTGGGGGAGGAAAGAAGTTGAAAGTAAGACACCTCCTCCTTCCTGCCATATGTTTTGGGGGGATCCACTGGGCGGGTGTTTTAAAGCTCCTAGTAGCGGTGAGAGACGTCACTTTTGCCAATGATGTGCCGGTCATTCATGTCACTGCTGTCCGGGGAGTCGGGTGTCTCCGAGTCGGTGCTGTCCTCATCATCCTCCATGGCCTCGCCAGCTCTGCCCTCCACACTTCCTGCTGCCCTCTCCTGACAGCTCTGGTAGGACTGGGGAGGTGAGACATGGGGTAAGGAGAAGGGTCTGACAACCCAGCTGCCCACCCAGCCCTGGCCACGGTGGCTGCTCCTCACCTCCATGGGGTTGACGATGATGGTGAGGGCTGAGTCGTCCCAGAACATGTCGCTCTCTTTGCCTCCAGTGCTGGTGTGCCCCGACTCAGCAGCCCCAGGGACCTCTTGCCCCACTCCCCGCCGGTGCAGGGAGTGGATGCGCAGGATGCCGAGGATCACCATAAGTGCCAGGAAGCCCACACACACCACGATGATGACAGTGGCAGCACTGGGGACCACTTTGAAGAAAGAAAGCGAGACGTTGTGTCTAGAGTCTGTCACAGAAACATGCATTTCCAACCTGACGTGCAGGAACTGAGATTCCTGGGCAGAGCTTGGGTTTTTGGTCTGTGCAAGAACATATCCTGACTTTTCTGTGCCCCTGGGCACAGGCAGTTCCTGTGATGTCAGCCTGGCCTGTAGACTCTGCACATCTTTATCTGCAGAATTCACCAGAATATGTTGCACAGCATATATCTGTATCCTGCTCTTGGGAGGGAGAAATGTGTGCTGGGGACAGCCTCTAAGGGCTCGAGGATGATTTTCAGAGGATGTGATTTCTGTGCAAGCAGCAGAGAAAGCAAGAAGCCGAAAGATGTCTTCACTGCACATGGAGCAGATGTGAATCCTATGATGGACTTCTAATTAGTGCCGTGGCACAAGCCTGGCTTCTCCACAGGAGAAAACCTGAAATTCAACTAAAACCTGTAGCCCAACTCCCACGTGTTTGTTTTAAGCCTGTAGACTGAGCCTTAACTCCCCAGACAACCACCTTCCCTGCAAAATCTATCCAGCCCCTCCAAGAATTTGTTTACGGTTCTGTTCAGCAGGGACAAGTTTGCTGCTGCCATCAGGCAGAGCTGGGGAAGGGAGAGACAGGCTGGTGCATACACAGGCTGCCCCTGCAGTGCCTGGACCAGCTTGGGATCAGCTACTGCAGGAAGCTGCAGCAAAAGCTAGCTCAAAGGTGCCTTGTTTGTTCCCTACAACAGGGGACCAAAATGTCTGTAACAAGTCCCGGAGCATTCACAGCCCAGGAGGAACCGACTGGAGTGTGGTCATGCCTGTGGCACAGAGCTACCAGCACAAACATCTAGTCTGGCTTTCAGGCTTCTCTCTCCTCTGTTTTGGGGGCAAGAATTCTCCTCTTGTCTGCGTGGTACCATCTCTTGTATTTTCCTGCCTTGCTGACCACCACCTACTCCCATCTCTTTCTTTAGGACAGTGGCAGTCTTGACTCACTTTTCTCTCCTGCTGTTGAAGCTTCTTTCTGAAATTACACAAGCCCACACAGCACCTTTGCAAGGTGTATGAATGAAGTCAGCTTAGTTATTCTTTTTAGACCCTCTGAGGTGTAGATTTCAGTCTGCTTCTACACCAAGAAAATAATATCCCACAAGAGGAGGATTGTTCTAAAATACAGTTTGACAAAGACTGCAGTCCACTGGCTAACGACGAGTGGAACAGGACAGTACAATGAGAACTTGATAATGCGTACAGGGAGCCTGAGAGGAATCCTCTGCTATAGGTTCTGCCAGGATATCAGAAAATCAGCATCCTGATGTAAAGGAATAAACCCAAAAGATAGTGTTACATACTTGGGCTGTTGTGGGTGCTTGCCAAACTGTGCCCAGACAGCTCTGCGGGTAAATGATGGCCTTGGTGCACAAACTGCTGGGAGCTCAGAATATGGTTAGGATGAGCAGCTCGGTTCATATTGTGGAGAACATTCACCTGCAGAAAGACCAGAGTGAGGGGACTCAGCCCTGTGTCCATGGCACATTCTGTGCATTCCCATGCACCGTGTCCTCTCCATGCATGCGGAAGAACCTGTGTGTGCATGTATCAGTCTTGTACCTCGACAGTAAACTCATTGCTGGAGTAGCGCCCATTCATCTCAGTGCAGGACAGGTGAAACTTCCTTTCATAGAGGGCAGCACCGTGGTTGATGTGGTAGGAGACCTGGCGTAGGATCTCCTCGTAAACCGCAATGCTCTCCACGCCTGAGACAAGGAGAGAGGGTTGGGGTGAGGAAGCACCTGCTCCAAAGTCACCTGGCATCCTAACCCTGCAGCATCTAGAAGCTACAGAGGGATCCAAGGCAATGCTGGGTTCATTAATTTTGGGAAGGCTCGGACATGGAGTTGGCTGCTAAGGACCTGATGGAATCCCTGCTTGCATGGCTAAAACAAGTGGAAGGGAAGGAAGGATTGGGAGCAACAGCCCTGCTACGTTTTGGAGACTATAATAGTGTTGTACCAGTCCACAAGTTGTGGGATATGTTGTCCCCCAGTCACATCATGCAAAATGCTACTGACACCTGAGAGCACCAAACCCCAAGGAGTACATCAGGAGGAGTGATACAAGCCTGGGTGAGAGCTAACACCACCTCCCAGTACTTTGTGCTGGAGGACAAGCCACCTCCCCAGGGAAATGGTCTGGGACTTCCAAAAGCCAGGGGTTCAAGAAATGGTTACATCTCAGTGTCACAAAGTACACCAGCACATCTCTAACACCAAGTGCTTCTCCCAGTGGTGCCTGACAGGCAGTGACAGAGGCATAACTGGATAGCTGTGACCACGGAGAGGACGTACCTGTGATGGTCAGGTAGGCAGAGGTGTTAACGAGCTCCAGGCCCCGCTGCTGCAGCAGTGCCCCATCCAGGAGCAGGTACTCCCTCTCTGGGTCCAAGTCATCTCCTACCAATGAGATCTCGCAGCCGTCCAGGTTGTGCACAATCTCATCTGACATTCGTGTGTCTGTCACTGGGATGCAAACAGAAAGCAGATAGGGCCAGAAAGCCAGACAGCCATCAGCGAAGGAAGGAGTTACTCAGAGGGGTACCTGCTTACCTAAGAGTGCTCACATCATATGTAATCACTTCTCCTTCTCCACCTAGCACTGACCTTAAGTAAAATCACTCTCAGTCTAACTACTTGTTGCAGGATGGTTCTAATGACATTATTTATGCACATAATAAAGTCACTTTATTTTGGAACAACATACTATTATCAGTCTGGTTCATGATAACACATCTTGGCTGTAAGGACTTTGTTGACAATGACAGTGTGCAAATTAGGAACAACGCTCATACATTCCCAGGCCCTGCATGCTTTTGAAAGCTTTTCCCCGTCTCACACTGCTGGTTACCATGGTTGAGATCTTATCTTCTTTAAAATGGCAACCACATTCAATAACTAACTGCTTTCAGCAGGATTGAGAACAATCTGCTCTTAAGTCAAGGAACTCATCATTGTATGAGGAAAGGCAAAGCTTCTAAACAGAAAAGTAGGAGCAAAAAATCCCATTACCAGAGCAGATATGAAAGAAGCAAATGGACACATAGAGCATAGACTGCAGAGAAATAATCTGAGCATGATGCAAAGAAATTGAAGAATGGGATACTGTAGGGTGTGAGGAAACTGACTGGGGAATTCACAGGAATAAATGATGCAGGAAGAGAAGGAAGGGAGCAAGAAATAAGGAATGAGAAAGAGAAGGAAGTAGGATGAGACTAAGTAAGCTCAGGAGTAGAGAGAGTAACAGGCAGGACATCCATCCAGCACTGGATTCAATAAAGGGAAATGTAGGTAAAATGTAAAAAGGATTAGGAATGAGCAGCCTGGGAAAGAATTAGGAGAGAGTGAGGCAAAGGAACTGAGTGGATAGAAAAAGTACAGGGAGGAGCAGAAAGGGATAAGAGCCGATTAGCCTACATATTGACAGACAATGTGCCTGGCTTCTAAATTTGTAAACTCTCTCTTTCGGGTGTAATTATAGGGGCTCTACTTCCTCTGCAGGACTGCAACTCTTGTAGGTTTTTCCAATTTGTCTCTTACACATTGCCCTGTGCTCTACTCACCGGTACCGTGCCAGTTCTCATCCTTCTTGGCCTCCACCTGGTGAGAAATAGAGCAGGTGATCTGGAGGTTGGGGAACAGGGGAATCCCTTCGGGACCCTCAAAGTCTGACGCAGGATGAGCAAAGTGGGCATTGCCACTCAGCAGGATCTGGGGGGCATCAGGCTGTAGCACCACAACATAGCCTTCCACATCAGGAATGGAGACGCAGGACTCCTCACTGAAACACCTGAAGGAGAGCAGTAGAAAACATCAGTTGGCCCAAGCTTCCAACAACAACATTATAAAAGAACGCCTCCTGCCCATTACTTCCAGGGAAGGGAATATCCTTTTTCCAGCAGTCTTCCTAAAGCTCCCCTACAGCCTGCTGTGCAAGGCAGAGACGTGTGACAGGAGTGACACCACCGGGCTTCCGGTGACTTGGTCACATCAACAAACACAGAGAATGTTAAAACCAGTCCACATGCCTGGAACACTGCGAGTGGAGGCGGAAGTTCTGCATAGGCACTAGGAACCAGTACTACCGTACCCATTTGGATATTGAATAATTTAACATTTATTTTCAGGAAGACTTTTACCCATTTTGAGACCATCTTAAAATACAATTATTTTAAAATACAAGGTGAGTCAGTGTAACTTTAGTGAAAAAAGGGGCAACCCTCTCGCTGAACTGAGCCAGAGGTGTTGCTTTGCACACTCACTTGACAGCAGTGGTGAGCCTGAGCGGCCGGACACCGGGGGTAGCAAAGCGCAGTGAATTCATGTAAGCCACGTGCTGGATTGCGTGGTTGAAGGTTTCCACGTCATCACCCTCCAAGGTGAGCAGGGACTGAGAGGGGTTCACATGAACCTAGAGGTGGAAGAGAAGAAAATACTCATGGTTCCTTGGCAATTGACAGGAGTCCAGGCTGAGAGAGACACAAAGGAGAAAGGTGGGGAGCTGTCTCGGGGGGGATGGAGCAGGCAAAGTCTTGGGAAGCAAGGCTGGGGAGGAGAGTGGAGGAGACCCATGCAAGCTGGGCAGATGGGCATACCTTCATCCCTTTGCCCAGACTGTCGAAGTCACTGTAATCAAGCCCCTCACGGCAGGCATACAGGCATTCAATAACCTCCCGGCTCTCCAAGCTACCAGGGCGCACAGTGAAGCCAGCCAAGTAACCATGGAAGTAGTGGTGTATCGACAGAGGATCTCCTGAGGGAAACATGGGAGGTGGAGGGTGTGAGAGACATGGCGAGGAAGAGAGCAAAACCACAGAAGCAACAGTGTGAGGGCCACACAGAGGTAAGGGAGGTAGACAGAGACAGAGGGGTGCATGGGGCATGGAGAAGTCCAGACAACAAAAGCAACAATGTCAGGGACACACAGATGTTAAGGCAGGTAGAGAAGGACAGAGGGTTGCACAGGATATGGAAAAGCAGTGACAACAAGAAGACAGGGGAAGCTGAAGAAACGAGATGACAATTTTTGAAAAAGATGGGGGAAAGCGAGGAAAACAGACCAACAAGAAGAAAAGGGCAGTGAACAGTGGGTAGCATAGAGAAGTTTCTGTCAAACTGCTGAATGCCAGATGGAAACAATTTCTTGTCCCCTTCTCACTCTGCTTCCTGTGAGGGCTTGTAAAAGAAACTACACATTCCACAGATAGTTAGGGATGAGGTGACATCTCCTGATGTCTCTAAAAGCTATTGTGTTCTTCAGAGACCAGCTTTAATGATCAGGCATGAGGACTCTTTCTCCACACAAAAAGCATACTCCATCTCTCAAAGCAGGCTGCAGTCCTTCCATCAGCCTTTTCATGCTCCACAGGTACCAAAGTATCAAGGACCAATCTGCCAAATTAGGAGTTTCCTCCCAAGGAGGTGGGAGGTGGCAGGACAGGACTGGGGAAGCTGTATGAGGAAGGCACCATGCAAGAAGTGATAGTCATGCACAGTCAAGAGGGGAAGAGACCCATCTTCCTTCTTTTCCCTACCTTGCACAGAATCAGTGGCATTCTCGCTTCCTTTGATTTTCTCTCTGTTTTTCTCCTCTGCAAAAGGAGAACAACCAGATGAGCAATAAGGCGTTGGAAGATGGTAGTTACAGGGTCAGGCAAGTTTCCATACAAGTGCCTGTATCGGCCAGTCCACAAGCACAGCTCTGTGCCAAGCAGTGCACCCTTCAGCTCTAGAGGCAGCACATCACAGGTGACAGAGGGCAGAGTCCCTCTCATGAAGAGGATGGTGAGACTGTAGGATGAGTAACTGACTTAAGAGAGAAACTATAGTATTTGGAGTTTTTTAATCCTTTCCCAATGTTATCTATTTTGAGAATTAGCCATGTTCCCAACAAGCTATGTTCTTAATATCCCTTAGAAACTCAGATAGCTGCAGGAGAGGGTCCCAAGCTGATCAATATTGGTTGTCTGCAAAACGCCAATCAAGAGAGCACAGAGCTGTGGGAAGATCTCTGACCTCAGAGAAGCAGCAGTACAGCAAAGATTTGATCTTCCTAGAAATTTCCACCGGACTGAAGGCAAGCACAAAGGCGAATTCCTTTAGTTCTGTCCTGCTTCAGTCTTGCAGAACTGAAGGATCTGAGAAATGTAGCCTTGCATCTCCACAGAACAGGTTTTAATCTGGTAGTGGCCTAACTTTGTTCCTAACCTGATTTTTGTCTTTCAACTCAATTCCTGTACAGAAGGATTTGTGACTTTTTCATATAGACCCTCAAGACGGAGAAATCCCCATCAGTACAATCAGCAGCATAAATAGTACTGCCTGCTTTCTGGTGAAGGACTTTGATAGAAATGCCAGTGCCTGAATGAGGCACAGAGTTTCAACTCCCCCCTGCCTGAAAGTTGGTTATCCATTGCATATTCCGTGGTTGTTGTCGCCAAAACTGCCAGTGACACTTTTCCCTAAGCTGTTATTACCTTGGTCCACGAGGAAAGAAGGGGCCACACTGGCTTTGGTGCCAAGGAGGCAAGATGGCTGCAGCGTGGTTTGCATCATTTAGTACTGGGTGGTGTTTCTTTCACGTCTTCTGGATCTCCCTCCACCCCCTTTTTTCCCACATGGGAAGAGCACGGTTTGGGGAGCGGGCACTCACCGGTCCAGCAGGCCCCGATCATGATCGAGGGCTCTGGCCGCGGGGGGTGGATGAGGCCGTTGTCGTGGATCAGGGCAGGGTCGTAAGAGACGCCATCCACGTAAAGCGTGACCGTGGGGAACTCCAGGTTGAGGGCGTAATGGTGCCACTCATCATCACAGACCTACGGCAGACAGCACAGCACGGCATCAGCAAAGGGCAGAAGGAGAAGGGACACGGGGAGGAGGCAAACCCTTCCTCACCTGCTCAAGCTTCCAGAGGAATTTCACAGGCCTCGCACTTTCCAGCAATGGCCAGTAGAGGAAAGAAATCCGGCAGCCATGCACAGCCAGAGAGTAGTGCGAGTAGCCATCCTCTGCCAGGGACAAGCACAGCGAGTTACGTGTCACACTCCAAGCAGTCCCAGTAGCCAGAACCCAGAAGCCCACGCTGCCATGCATACCTGGCACTCAGCACCACGTGCTCACAGGAGGCTTGAGCGCTCCCAGAAAAAGGGACACCTAAAGAAGCTGTGTTCCTAAGGAGGAACCCCTGCCCAAGTCCTGCTTTGGAATACCAGAGATCTACCCCTGCAGGGACAATCCCTTCTAAGGAGTTGAGAGGAACTGGGCAGCAGTGTCAGCACCCCAGGAGAAGTCTCACCGCTCTGCACTGTACTGCAGATCACTGTCTCCTCTTCCCGCCTGCCTTTGCCAGGCACCACGGCATGCTTCATCCACACGGACAGGGTGAAGTGGTCACTCAGCCCCTCGTGGCCGTTCGGTCCATTCACCACAGGCACCTGGGCAGCTTGGCTGCCATTGAACCAGTAGATAAGGCTGCTGTCCTGGCTGTAGTGCACCGAGAGCCGCGCCGTCCAGTTTGCCGTGGGACTAGGCACTGGCAGCAGGTCAATCTCTCCTGAGGCAGCACCTACGAAGAAGGGAGGGAGTCAGGAATGCTGGCATGGGAGAATACGGAGCCTGAGAACTAGGGATCAGATGAAGTGGGTGCTGGAAGCCTCACTGTAATGTCTCAGTGCACAGGGAGAGAACGAGTTGCCTAAAGGCCTTCTCCTATCTGGAGAAGCATGGTGACTTTTTGTTCAGTGCTGAGGGAAGTCCCAAAGACTCCGCATACTGGGACAATGCACAGGAATCTCTGGCTTCCCAGCAAGGAAAGTACAAAATAAAACTCCTTATAAAACTAGAAAGTTGTGGAAGTGTTCGGTGCCAGGTTGGATGGGACTCTGAGCAATATGGCCTAGTGGAAGGTGTCACTGTCTCCAGCAGGGATGTTGGAACTAGAGGATCTTTAAGGCTCCTTCCAGCCCAAACCTTTACACGATTCTATGAGATACGGGTAGGAACACACATTGCCCCTCAGTGCAACACACAAGCTCGGTGTCCTCCCACCCCAATGACCACAGCAGACGTGAGGAATGTGTCCCCCAGCACCTCTGCTGTGAGGCACAGCTACCACTGTGAACCCCCACAGAGGGAGGGGCAGGGTGCTGTGCCACAGCCCCCCTCAGCCCAGCCAATTCACCGCAGAGTTTGCGCAGTGACTTCTCGGAGTAGTTATCCCTGTCACAGCCCTTGGCCACATGGTTTGTCTGCAGCTCCACCGTGGCCTGGATGTTCCACAGCGGCTCATCACAGGTCTCGAGGTGAATGGTGGGGAAGAGCGCGAGGCTGCCTGCACCGGGGGTGTACTCAATCCTCTTGTTCCAGCCTAATGGGAAGGAGTGAAGGAGAGGGATTAGGAACTGTCAAGGACACAGGGCCACAACACCTGGCATACACACAAGTGGCATCTACGGACTAGTCCAGATTTTTGGCCCTTTCCACACTGGAAACACAGCTTTACGCAGCTGGCATCAATGCATGGGAAGATTTCCTAGAAGCACGGAGTCCAAGGCCCCAGCTTCTACAGCTAATACTGGTGTGTCATCACTCTGTGGCTGGTCAGCCTCTCTTATCAGGCACAGCAAGTATCTAGCTGCGTTGATTTCCCTTTAATTCTAATCGACTAAGATGAACCTGCAGGAACACACCACCACTGGAAAAGCCAAATATCCTCAAGAAGAGCAGCCCCAAAAACAGTCTTTGTTGAATACAGTCTATGAGCCTTATCAAACACATGGCAGTTCACAGTAATCCAATGAATGCTTTTCTAATGTTAGAATTTACCTTTCAGTGGCTTTGCAACAGACTTAGACATCTGCTGCATCCCCTGATGGGGATGGGTTGGTGCCAGAACTGAACCATACACATGGGCATACAAATTTGTATGTGTATATACAAACATTTCTGATTAGCAGGACTGAGCAGTAGCTGAGCAAAAGCAAAGGGAAGAGATAAATGTGTTTGGAGGTTTCATACCCTGCCAGCTGGGCTTGCAGGTAGGTTTCACCTGGATTTCCACTTCAGCATCATCAGAAGCCCTCTTCTTCCCACAGTCATAGGCTGTCACTGTGAATTTGTAGACACGATCTGCACTGTACTGCAGCTTCTCCGTGTTCTCAATGTTCCCTGGTTCGCAAAACAAAGAGATCAAGGTAGAGGACAGGCAGTCTCCTCAAAGACGTTCCTTCTAAAAATCACTTGTATCTTTGATCAATGACAAAAACAACCAAAAAAGAGTTCAGTCACCCTGCCCAGTGTCACTCCATAACAAGTTATACCATCCCACAAAATGGATGCTGCTGCTCTCACCAGGATAGATCAGCACTGCTGGAAAATTTATATAGCACAGCTCTGCCTTCAAATGCAGCTGGCAGAGAAGGAGCAGAGAGGAAAAACAGGAGCGATGTGCACGTGGTGGGTGAGGATTCTTACCGTCATTGTCGATGAGAAAGGGAATATTCGGGGTCAGGATCTCATAGTAGCAGATCTGGCTGTACTGCGGGGAGCAGTCGCCATCGATGGCCTCCACACGCAAGATGCGGTCATACAGCTTTCCCTCTGTCACTGCCACGCGATACAGCTTTTCCACAAAGACGGGAGCAAACTCGTTCACATCGTTTACTCGAACGTGCACTGTGGCCCTGATGCAGAGAGATATCAATAAGAACTGATGGGCTGATTAGGAGCCACGCACCACCTAAATTTCAGAGTAAGTCATTCCTTTAAAGTGCACCACTCTAATTTCCTGCTGTCAAAAGCAAGGACAAGGAAAGACACCTTGATTTCCGTGCAGCAATGTTGTCACACGGGTGCTTGGACAATGGTTTCCAACCACTCAGAAAGAGCAAAAGTAGTAATAATGCAATCTGGACCTCCTACCTATACCTAGCAACATAAAACACCACTCCTAGAGACTGCTGTCAAACAGCCCTTGTTTCTGTATTCACTCATGTGACAGACAGTGAACATTTCTCTTTGGGTCTTCTTAACATGTTGAGTTACAATATCATGGCTAGAGAAAAATACTCCTGGCTAAAGGAAGTGTTTCCACAGCAATTTTCCTTTGCATTTTTGTGACAGATCACATTTTGTAGCATGCAGCAATGTCTGCATGAACTTACTTGTGTGATTTTTTGGTATTTGCTCCATCAGGTCCCTCTCCACAGTCATAGGCCTGGATGGTGAATGTGTGTTCCTTATGTGCTTCACAATCCACGGGTTCCTTGGCCCGGATCAGCCCCTCTCCTGTAGCTTTGTCCAGGATCACAGCTTCAAAAGGTACCCCTGACCCATGGATCCTGAAGCCACAGATTTCACCTGGTACACACAAAAACAGAGAGGAAGGGGAGAAAGAAAAGGACTGAGGAGAGCACATTACACCTCTTGCTTTCCATTCCCATATTTTCTTCCTTTCTAACTCACACTTCCCATTCTCCCTCATCATCATCCTTCATTTTGAGCAGTTTTTGGTTCGCTAGGAGTTCCTCCTGCTATCCCTTACAGCCATTAATGGTGCAGATTGCCATCTACTGGAGACTACTCCCACGGCAAGGAGTCCTGACCAGCATCACAAAAGATTGGAGGTTACAAGGCTCAAGCTACATTTATTAGTGCTACACAGCCACAGTCCTGAGGGAGCACCTTATTTCTCCTCCGCATCCCTCAGGGAGGCACAACAGGCCATATACTGCAGATAGACAGCCAGAGCATGAAGATCCATGATGCCTCATCCACCCACACACGCAGGATGCGCAGAGTACCGCAGGGAAATGCAGATAGGGTCACCTAAATCCTAAAATTCAGCTCACAGGGACCACATTTACTCTCCCAAAGCTGAGGAAGAATGTGTGAGGGAACTCCAGGCATGGCCTAAGCAAGCACTAGGACTACAACCATTGAACGCCTCGTCTGTTGTTGCGGGGATTTGTGCTCACTGTGAGGGGATGTAGCAGTGCCAAGGAAGTGTGCCCTACCAGCTTTCTCCAGGGCTCACAGACACAGCGCTGGGCATGTGATCTTTGGAAATAGCAGAACTGCGTCAAAAAGTAGCTGGCTCCACCCTCAGTTTCTCTCCCTAAGGAAACAGCTCACAGCATCCTAAATCGAGCTGTGCCCAAACTGCCTCCAGACTTCACTAGGGACCTCCTCCGGAACAAGGTTTGGAGGTGATCGTTTCCTGAAGAGGGGTAGGATCCAGCACAGGGATGAATGTCACTGTGTCCCTGCCTCTCCATAGGTCTGTCCCTGCCTTCCACCCTTCCCAGAGCTGTTCCCCACCTACCTGCATAGCGCAGTGGGGCATCTTTGTCCAGTGCGAACAACGGCGGGTTGAGCAGGACGGTGTTGTCATTCTCCATGACGATGCCCTGATACTCGGCTTCAATCCATGGTTTGTGCTTGTTTGCTGAGGCAGGTTTGGGGTAAGGGATGGAGGACAGGAAGGTATTAGCCGCCAATTGCAGATTAAGTAGGAAAAGAGAAGAATTTCATCCCCTGGCAAGTAAAAGCCATCCCTCACCACCTTCTTCTCCAGAAATAAAAACGTCTAAAACAGGCTGGGAGAAAAAAGTTATCTTTATTTAGTTCTACTCATGGGAGACCTCATGAGAAACAATGTGCTCCTTCTTGTGTCCTCATTACTACCTTATTAGAAATATGTGCAGAGACATCTGGGTGCCCAGAAAAGCTGGAGCAGTTAAAAAAAAAGCAAACTCAAGAGGCAGAAGTAGCCTCAGCCTGAAGACAGATTCCAAATGCTAAACCCTTTAGCTCAATGAAGCCATAATGAAAAGATCCAGCCTACATCTTCCCTTGTGGTGTCCCCAGGGGACAGGACTTGCATGCAGCCATTATCACTTGTGCCTTGCATCCTCTAGACTAAGGCCCAGGACCTACGCACACATGCCCAGGTACACCTTCAGTCAGCCATCCCATGTGCCTAACAACCTATTCTGAGAGTCCCTCGCTCCTTCCTTCCCCACTCTATGGTGAGTACCATATTCCTTTGGCCCCTCCTTGCTAATCCCGTTGGCTGGAGCCCAGCCAGGCTTGGCATGGAGGCAGCAGCCAGCAGGAGGCTCTGAAAAATGTCACAGGCCCAGAAATAGCAAATTAATCTTTATCACACAGGCTCCGGGGCAGGGAAAGGGAGAAATAAAGGGGTGAGGGGGGAGGGAAGGGGAGGGGAGGGGATAGGAGGTGAGAGAGAAAAGAAATCATTACAAATTACAAACCCCTCCCCCATGCCCACTCCCTGCCAAATGGGCCTCACAGATTATATTACATGGCCTAGTTACAACCCCCATTCCCAGATAATCCCCCACTCTCCCACCCCCTGGAGACCAAGATTTATTACAACCCAGCAATACTTTGAGCACAGCATGGCTCAGAGCTGGTGGGGAGTAGGATACAGAGCCATTCCCCTCAAGGGCTAATTCCAGTTAAGAGCCATTCCAGTATGTTGAATCCATCCTCTGCAGCACAGTGTCCTCTAGAAGGCCATAATGGCATGGCCTCGTGTTGACTCGAAAGGGGCAGCATCCTGTGCAACCAAGCATTTGTGCATTTCGGGGCCAGGGGGTGCTGCCAGGGGTGGCTGGCGGGCCAGCAGGCAGGGTGACAGGTCAGAGAGCGGATGTCCCGGCAGGGCAGAGCGGGCAGAGCCAGCCTGGAGTGGCAGCGAAGAGCGTGGGTTGGCACTTCTCCACCACCGTATTGATTGAGATTATAAAGCATTGCGTAGGAAATCCAGAGAAACATCCATCCTGCTCAGTATGCAGGTGGAATCCTCCCTGTGTGCAAGTGCCCGCGTCTCCCTCTGCCCCTCCATTGTCCCCACCAGATTCCATTCTGTTCCAGCTCTATCCATGCGCCACACCACCGAGGTGGGGATCCAGAGCTATAAATGCCAAATGTGCCCTGTTGCTGGGGTAACAAGCTGATGGTACAGAGATAAATCCTTTGCTGCATCCACCTGCAACTTGGGAATCACCAATCTGATTTCTCGGGAAATGAGTTGTTGGAGAATAGAAAAACATTTTAGGAATATTTTTAGGATACAGACTCCTACCAGGATACAGACTCCTACCAGCTTCAACAAAGCTCCCGTCAATCTAATGTAATTTGCCGGAGGTGGGTAGATGTTTCCGAGTGCAAATTCACAAAGGAGAGGGAGAATCCAGAGCATGAGGGGCCGTTCCTTGCCACCGGGCCCCATGGAAGCAGAGCAGAACAAATAGATGCCCCAGCCAACGTCAGGGTACACACAGCTCTGCGGTGCACCCGCCCCGCAGCCCTGACTCTTCCACGGCACGGAAAGCACCCTAAGGTGTCACATTCCCCAGTGACCCCAGAGTCCCTCAAATGTTTACAGATTTTCCCACCCTGTCAGATCACCAACACACTGACTCCCCTCGGATGAAGCTCTCCCGCTTGTGTCTACAGCCACAGATCTAGAAACCCACATCTTTCTCCGTCACTCTATGTGCTCAAAGAACATCTGCATTCAGAACGTTACAGCTGTAGCGCTGGGGTGGTTTGGGGGTCTTTTATCTTTATCACATAAAATACACAAAAGCAACCTGCATCATTAATGCATAACTATACAACAGCTCCTATTGACAGATTGCAGATGGATGAACTAGGACTGGAAGATGGAGATGGGGAATGTGTTTTATGAACTGCAGGGGTCTGTGGAGAAACAACACATTCTCTCTCAGCATGCTAGGGAAGGGATGGGAATGTAAATCCACCCAGCGATAACTAAACAAAAGCAAGACAAGTGGGTGGAAAACGGGAAAACGCAAGGGGAGCGCTGAGAGACGAAAGAATGGAGAGAGAAAAAAGCGGTGGTGGGATGACAGATGGACAAAGTAGAGAATGGGGATGGGACGGCATGAGGGCGCCCGAAGGGGCGAAGAAAGCCGGGGCCGCCGGGGACCGCGGAGATGCCCCGACGAAAACGTGCCGGGCGAAGGCGGCGAGCAGCGCCGAGCCGCACCGCCNNNGCGCCCGGGGCCCGCCCCGCCCCCGCGGGGCCGGACGGAGGAGCCGCGGCCGACGTATCCCTCCAGAGCCCCTCGGCGGGGGCAGCCGGGGGGTCCCAGCGGAGCGCCCGCCGCCGCCCGGGACCGTGCCCNGTCACGGGCCGCGGGGGGCGCAGCCAATGCGCGCGGCCGCCGCGCCAGGTGCTGCGGGACCGGGATGCGGGACCGGGATGCGGGACCGGGATGCGGGAACGGGATGCGGGAACGGGATGCGGGCGGGGCGCGCCGGCCGCTCCTCGCCTCCCCTTTGCGGGCCGGGCAGGGCGCGGAGCGCGGCGACGGCTGCGGCCGCCTGCCCTGGGAGGGGGAGGCTTCAACACCGGGGCGGCTGCCGAGGGACCGGGAGGGTGTGGAAACCGGGGGATGCGGGGGCGAGGGGCTGCAGACCGCACCCGGAGCCCGCGCTCGGGCTCGGCAGGGCGGAGCCGCCAGCCTGCCGCCGCCTCTCCTCGACGGGGTGTCCGCGCCGTGGGGAGCGCAGGCCGGGGCACTGCTCCGACGAAGCTCGCAGGCACCGGCGTCACGGTGTGAGGAAGGGCCAGAGAGGGAGGGTTCCTCGCCGCTGGTTGGAAGCCCAGAGTTTAATACGAGCAGCCCCCGAGGAGGGCGGAGGGTGAGGAGGTGACCCGCCGTCCCTACGTCCTGCCCAGCCGAGGCGGAGATGCTGGAGCAGGGGCCGTCCCGGCCCTTTCCGCGCCCCCCGGCGCGGGGACTC